>CAUJNA010003683.1:76707-201707 GCA_963377175.1 Effrenium voratum | reverse complement strand
CCAGTGAGAATTTGTTTGATCCCCCCCGTTGTAGACGTCAGAAAGGTACCATTGAGCCCCAACGAAGTAACGCTTTGGAGCCTTCGAGGGTTTCTGTTGGAGGGGGCCTTGATTCTGCGAGCCTACAAGGCAAACCGAATCTTCGTCTACTCAAGGGCCAGCTGACTCCACAAAAGTCTGAGACTGTGGATGGACAAACTCTGTTTGCACCAATTGGAAACTATTCGAAGCCATAGTTGGTTGGTATTTACAGGGGAATCAAATCATTCTAGGGTTCCTTTAGGTGGTGCCAGACTGCGTCCATCCACAGTAGGTTGTCCATTCCAAGGTTCGGCTCAAAGCATCCCTACACCTTTCACAAGGCTATATTTGCTTTATGGTTTGGTCAGTTTTGAGGCTCGGAGTGAGTCTCGCTTTATGAATGGGTTAGACAATTCCAAGGACAATCGTTGTGTTTACATATGAGTTGAATTCTAGTTTGAGGGTCCAGGCAGATTCATTTGTGAAGTACGTGGCCCCTCTAAATCTGACTTCCGCAGAACGGCGAATTCAATTTAAAATTCCGTGTGCTTCTCGGGTCGCAATGTCGCGGAGCGTCGAGCACCTGGCTTCTCGGATTCGGCGGGCACGCCGAATTGGCGTGTGACCCACCCTGACGGGTTTGCATCTTTCACTCCGTCGCAGTTGCTCGCATTTGACAGGTGCCTAGCCGGGTGCGAGCAAACACCTTCTCCATTTACCCACAAGAACCACAAAAATAGCCACAAAACCCACAAAGTGACTAAAGTCAAGGAACCAATAACGTGCAACAAGTGCAACAAGAACCACTAAAATTGCAGCAAAACCCACAAAGTGACTAAAGTCAAGGAACCAATAAAGTGCAACAAGTGCAACAAGAACAACGAAAAAGGCAACAAAACCCACAAAGTGACTAAAGTCAAGGAACCAATAAAGTGCAACAAGTGCAACAAGAACCACTAAAATTGCCACAAAACCCACAAAGTGACTAAAGTCAAGGAACCAACAAACTGCAACAAGTGCAACAAGAACCACTAAAATGGCAACAAAACCCACAAAGTGACTAAAGTCAAGGAACCCATAAAGTGCAACAAGTGCAACAAGAACCACTAAAATTGCCACAAAACCCACAAAGTGACTAAAGTCAAGGAACCAACAAAGTGCAACAAGTGCAACAAGAACCACTAAAATGGCAACAAAACCCACAAAGTGACTAAAGTCAAGGAACCAATAAAGTGCAACAAGTGCAACAAGAACCACTAAAATTGCCACAAAACCAACAAAGTGACTAAAGTCAAGGAACCAACAAAGTGCAACAAGTGCAACAAGAACCACTAAAATGGTGCAACAAGAACCACTAAAATTGCAACAAAACCCACAAAGTGGCTAAAGTTCAGTTGAACTCAGGACGTGAGACGTGGTTTGGAGAACAGCGGTTTGGATTGAATAAGTTATGGGGCGGCCTCTCTTGAAGTCCCACGAGTTCAAAACCAACTTGCCTGGCAGTCTTCAGTGACCGGGGTACTGAGTCGATCGAAACATGCAAGAAACAACAGGACACCATCTCCTTGGAGCTAGTTGGTCCCAAACCCAGCTGAGGCTCGGTCACTCGCCAGGTATTTGCCACACGCCAAACGGCAATCTCTTTGGAACTTGGGATCTGCATGGTCGCTCCACTTGTAAATACGCTTGAAATCGCGCATGGAGAGCAAGGACACCCTGGATCTGAACGTAGTTTCCCATGTTTTGTTTGCTGAGTATGGTTGGTTTACTTGCAATACTCTCCTCCTGGGTGGATTGGCCAAAGCACTTCCAGTGTTGTTTACCACGAACATGGTCCAAACACAAAGAGTGTTTAAAGTCCGAAACAGAACTCAGTGAGTGAGCATAGGACCTCCAACGCATCCACAGCCTTCCTGGCGCCGTACATGGGCTCTGGGCGAAAGATTTTGGCTCAATGCTAAATGCTCTAAGACTGTAGAACTGACTCTCGATCCAAAGTTCCATCAGCTTCCCTCTATGTCTCACTTCCTGAGTGACCCACCCTGACGGGTTTGCATTGACTGGGTCGCCTCGCATTTGACAGGTGGTACCTTCCCCATCCCACAAGAACCAAAGTGGCAACAAAACCCAAGAGACCAAAGTCTAGGAACTCAGGAGGCGAGATGTGGTTTGGAGCCGTTCCGGGGTGGCTTTCCTTTAGTTCCAAACCACCAATCCAAACTACGAATCGAGGCCGGCCTACGAATCGATTCCAAGCAGAAAAAGAAAAGACAAAGAGGCCGTCCCAAGGGTTGGGTGACCGATTTGTCTCTTTCTCCTCTAATCAGCCCAGGGAATGGCAGCCCAAAAGCCATATCAAACAGGCGAGCACCACGCTCTTGACCTTCACGGATAGCCTGAAAAAAGGAAAGGCAACATATACCCGGATATGCACTACAACTCAACTTTGTTCGTTCTCCCGTGCAAAAAAGTTCAGCTATATCTCATAGAACTCAAGAACGTCTAGAGGGTATCTGGAAACGGCCGGAGAAACAAAAATTACCCATTCGCGTGCGCTTGCCCAGACCCATCCGTCAAGCACTACCCAGACTCCGAGTGGCCACGGGAAGAAAGGCATTCTCCGGCGCTTGATTGAGGGAAACCTTCGTAACAAAAACGGACGAAAAGGCCGCTGTTGAAAGTTCTTTGGGACAGCTTGCCACTTTGGGTGGTTCGTCTTTTTGGCGCCGGTACCCCGTTTTCAGTGGTTTTATAGGGAAGGCAAAAGGAACACCACACATAGTGGGCGGGGGGGGGGTCCCCTACAAAAAAGACACACCCATCCTGGTTTGGTGGTTTTCTAGGAAAGCCAACAGGACAACCACCAAAAGCAAGGGCTCTCCTACACATGGTCCAAAACCCAGGCATGCCAAACCAACTGAACCGCCATTAAACAACCCTTGGTACGGGCTTGCAAGAACCACAGGGTGTTTTTGCAGCCCCCAAAGCTAAAAAATATGAACAGAACCAAAACAAACGGGGGGGGAGGAGCGGGGAGGAAAACAAAAACGGGGAAAACAAAAACACAAATTGATCCAAGATCAGTGGAAGCCGCGCTGGATTGCAAGGGCTCTGGACTGAGTGACTCCCGGGACTATCTCAACCGCAGCGCTGCCGCTTGGCGTCGGGGCGCACGCGCACCACGGGGCCCTCAGGAACTCTCTCCTGCAGACCGAATGGATGCGCCATCCTCTTCCATTTGCTTGAGAGCCCTGGAAAAAAATATGAAAACTGTGTCCAGTAGTGAGATGGATTCCCGTTAAGACCAACAGGGGAAATCGATACGCCCTCCCTTTTGCCAGCACCCCCTTTTCTAGGGGTCTATGATTGCCGGGATGTTCATCTATTGAAAGTAGTAGGTCACTTCTTGGTTGGGATTGAAGGGAACAATGAAAGGATGCCAATCATGTTGGGGTTCTTTCTCATTATTTATGGTGAAACGGGTACGTGGTTTATGCCAGTATTCATGTGTTTGTCCATCCCAACTCGGATGAAAATTTGTCCATCGATAAAGTGGCCATCTAATGCTGACCCCGGATTGATAAACCCGTCCTATCCATAGAGGGGTGCTCCCTCCAAAGGCAACGCACTGCCATTAATCAACCTGAGTTTATTCATCTGCCTTACCCCTTAAAACTCCAAGCCCTGGGGAAGTTAATCTTTTACAGACATATAGCCCATGTTTCCCAAAAAGTTGAGAAAAGTTGTGTTTTTAAGAGGTAAGTATTCATCTGGAGTTCCCATTGCAAGTATGAAGATTGAAAGCTTTGGGCAGGTCTAGTCCTGATAGGCTTCCTTCTGCCGGTCGGTGAAGGCTTCCCACTGCGCGCGCAACCTGCAGGGGGTCGAAAAATGCAAGGGCCGCAGGCCAAAGACTCACGGGCTGAGTGGACGGCCCAAAAAAAGTTCAAACTTTATATTTACCACAAAAATCGTCTTCGCAAAAGTTTAAAGTTCATGAACTCAGGAAGTGAGGTAGTGCCTAAACCCCACCTGACGTTTTCTTCGACCAACTCATAAAGAACTGCAGAAACCATGAGGCCGAGAAGTAGACCCAGCCACTGGCTGTGGGGGTTGGGCGCTAGTCTTGGTCAAGAGCACTGTTTGCCCTCATGATTGCTGAAAAATGGAAGGCCACGCAGCAACAACACCCTTTCCAAAGACATGGACCGCCTAACAGTTTTCTACCTTAAGAGGGAGTGGGGGACCGCAATTCCATTTGCTAGTCTTCCCAAACAAAGAGAAAAGGGAACCACAAAGGTTGCCCTCGCAAAAAGTGAAGCCCCTTGACGGACAAAGGCCCGTCTTTGCCATTGGGTTTGACTTGCAGCCAGGTCTCAGCAACCAGGATTCAGGGCTGGGCTTTGGACGCATGAAGCTTTGCAATCCTCTTAGGGGCACGTAGTGCGTCACAAGCTTATGTTGGTGTTAAATCTGCGCATCCATACCTCCAAAACCCCTCTCCCTGAAAATGCACCTGAAAGAAAAGTGGGCTTAATAGCAGTTTAGCTAGCCGAAAGAACTCCACCTGTCGCAATCTTGCCAAAATATGGGCCAAGAGGATAAAAACCCAATCGTACCCCCAGTGTGAACATCCCAATCCAACCACTAAAATAAGTTCTAAAATGGGTGGTGAACTCACCTACCAACCAAAATGGGACCCCAAAACGGTTTGGACAACCACAGCCATATGGGCGAAGACGAGGATACAACCAGTTTGCCACTTCGAGCAAAGGAACGGGCAAAGAGTTTGCCAAGGCAACCCATGGAACGAGTAAAACGCCAGCACTGCGCCTGAACGCCAAGGAATCCTCGTTCTGCGCAAGCTGATCGTTCAAAAAGACGGCGTAGCCGCTGAATTCTGGAAACCTGGTCGCTGCCAAAGGCGCCCAAATGATCGCCCTACCTCCATGTGATCCCATATGGGGGCGATGGTTTTTTGAGGGCATCCTTTTTGGTTGGCTTTAAAGAGAAGGCAAAAGGAAACCAATCATTTTTGGGGGGGGAGTCACTACAAAGACTCAAACGCATCCCGACGCTAGGGCACCCGATCCCCCAATAAATCCTCTGCTGTCCAGCTCAGGGCTTTTATTCAACCAGGCCAGGACACCCGTTTCAACGCATTTAGTGTGGTTCTGGCAAGGTCAATATAAGCTTTGCCATAGACCTAATGAAGCCAGGCAATAGAACCACAATGGCAGATAAAGGCTTTGGTCATGCACGCCGGTAAACCCTGGATGCCTCCAAAGCAGGCGCTGGCTCCGTGTTCTTGTGACATCCTCAAAACTGCCCTTGAAATTGTCGTTTGGAGGGGAACAACCCACAAAAGTCATTTTGAGAACCTCTCAAAATGCTCACTTTAATGGGCCCAAAGGTAAGCCGCGTGAAGTTGCTCCTGTCGCGCTACACGCGAGCAAACATGATACTGAAGCTTTCCCAAATCCACATGCTCGATGCCCAAAAAAGGTGGAAGAACAACATGTCCCATTCAGGTAATGTACATCCCCCGAGGGACAACCATCGCCAGTGGCAGCTCAGCATTCGGCCCATACCTGCTTGGCTGTTTACCGGAGATGGGGCAAAACATAGCAGCTAAAACAAGGGTACGTGCAAGGAGCAAGGAACTCAGGTCGGTGCTTCCAGAAGCAACGAGGCACACCCCTTGTGGATTCACGGAGAGAGGTGAGAATAAGGGTACCTTTTTTCCTGTAGTCTATTTTGGTAGGGCACACAGCTGGGGAACCTAGTCAGTATGTCGGGGGTCTAGGAGCTGCCAGGCAGCTTTTTGGCGGGGTTCAGGACCGCGGGCAGCCGTCCCAACGACATGGCTCGGCCGACACGGCGGTTTAGCCGTCTATGTACATTCGCCGCCCACGAGGCGGGGGACAAGCTGGAAACCAAATGCGCGAGTCAAAGCGAGAAAGCCGATTGACGGCTTTTCCATGGCTTTTCTGCGCGAATGTTTCAGATGGTGTTTCACCGATGCTTTTTGAGGAAAAAATCGGCATCCTTTGTTGGTTGGTTTGGAACCCTTCCCCAAAACAAGTTGAAATAAGTTGTCGCCACTGGTTTACTTTGAAGGAGTCGGAACCCTTCCCCAAAAAGAACAAGTTGCAAAAAGTTGGCGAGATTCCACTGGGCAGCTGGGAGCTATGAGCTTGGGGTGGGCTTGCAGTGCAGGGCTCGCAACGGCTTTTGCCCCAAACCAAAAAACGCAAACATACCTAGAGTCTCCATGACGACCGAGCCAAGCAACAATGCGTGTGCAATTCAATTAACCGAGCCAAGCAACATCACCAGTTTGTACGGCAACCCAATAGGTTCCAATTCTTGGAAATAGCGTAATGATCTCGGGGCCGGGGATTGCCTTTGAACAGCTCAAAAATATGTCCTGGTGAAATCGATTCCCTTTTAAAAGCAAGAAGGCAAACAAAACCAGCCCAGACGCTCCTGGGGCTTCCAACGGAAAACCCAGACCCTCCACTGGACACCCCAGAGGGGTTTTGGCTTTGGGGTCTCAAAACCTGGCCGTTTGAAGGCCCACAATCCATCAAATTGGAGCGTCTGGGTGGTAAGGATATTTTTTCCCTAGTGAAATCGACTCCCCTTTTGGAAAAGAAGGCAAACAAAAACAAACCCATATTCTAAGGATTCCCTTCAAATCCCAAAATGGAAGCTAAAAGAAATCTGACCTCCGCCACCTCTGCGACCTCTGCGACCTCTGCGAAAGCTGAGGCGCAGACCCCGGGCCCAGCTGTGACCTGCCGGGCGTTTTTTGTTGGCCCAAAAGGAGACTGAAAGGAAGCCAACCGTCGGCGAGGTGCGCAAAAACATGGGGAGACTCCCAGAAATCCCCACTCAAACAGCCAAAAAGTCGGAAAACCTGGAGACTCCAAAAAAATCCCCACTCAAACATGGGGTGCTGCCTCAGTTTCATCGGGTGATGTCCATCTTTTTCTGGGTAGTTGAGGGTCCAGGTGCCTAAATGGGTCTATTGATTTTGACCCATGCCCAGCCATTGCAAACCTCACGTCCAATCGAGATCGGCCAACAAAAAACAGGATGAACTTTTGGTTGACCAAAATGGGCCAGCCATCTTAGGCTCACTTCCGATCGAGTGGATTGGTCATACAAAGTTGCCGAATCTGTTTGTTTACCAGTCAAAGGGTCCAAACACAAAAAGTGACTAAAGTCCGAAACAGAAGTCAGGGTGGTCCTCTTGACTTTGTTTGTAGACAGGTTTGGCAAAGGGAAATGCAATGTCTTCGGTTCTAAATGCGGGCGGCATCTGAGCACGTAAAAGTGGCCACGTGGCATTCCAGCAACAGAAGCCAGTCACGGGGTTCCCCATGTTTCGCCTCTCAAAGGGTACCACACCAAAAAGGGAAATCAAATTGCTCACTTCCTGAAATTTGCCAAAAGCAGCAAGCAAACTCTTTGAGTTTCCGCCGAAATAGTCCAAGGAGTTTGACGTTCAAAGGATGCATCCCAATCTTCCATTCCCACGCTCCCGCAAGACGATGCTCCAAGCTTTAACTTGGGCCCCGAGGAATTGCCAAACCAACGTGGCCAGTCCGGCGGTGTGAATTAGGATGGCACTGCACTAGCCTAGCCTACCCTACTTAGCTTATATAAGGAACTGCCCCAGTTGAGGACCATTGAAAGGGCAACCACGCAAATGCTGGGTGCGTTCTCGAGTGGATGGTCCAAAAAGAGTCCAAACTTTTATTTACCGCTAAAATGGTCCAAACCCAAAAAGTGGCCTCATGTCCGGTTGAACTCGGGAAGTGACTTTTGCTCAGCTTTTCCTGGCCCAGTTTGCCCTCTCAACGTGCCCCCCCCCGATTTTTCCCACCGGATTTTCTCTCGGAACCGGGCGCCAGTTGTCTCTGGAACTGCTGCTGGAGCATCCTGAGCCGAGGTGGAGGCGCTCAAAGCAACTCCCGCCGAGGGGCTTTTCAGGAAATCAGTTTCACGGTTGACTGCTCCAAATATCCCCCCCCGAAGAAACAAATGAGGTAGTTTGGGAGGTATTTGTTTTTGCTTTGGTTCAAGGTTGGTGCCACGTATACGGTCTATATACGTCTATATTTTTTGGGAGTAACCCCCCTGCCCCAACTAACTGGCAGTTGTTCCCTTTTGTCGTTAAATGACAATCTTGTTTATAGCGTACCCTCAAAAAAGTCAGACACCAAATATGGCCTTTCCGAGCGTGACCCTTAGGGGGACCTTTGGGTCCCCTGATCCTTTGTTTGGTTGAAGGCAACCGCGAATTTGTTGAAACCTCCACTTAGGTTCAACGCGGCATGGTTCCAACCCAACCCTACGCAGCGCCCAAGAAATGCTCATTCTGCATGGATACTCCAAGCAAACATCTCTCCCCTTCTCAAGAACACTCCTTCGTTCTAAGCTGACAACCAACAAGTACCCTCCCTTCCACGAACAGGAGGTACCTGTGGGTGGGAACCTGGAAGATCGTTCTGTTCTCTCCAGGGGCCGTCAGGCAGTCACGTGCCATGGGAGGTGCTCGGTCCGCCAATCGCTCAATCGCTGGAACCTGAAACTGACTCGGCTTGGGGGCGTTCCTGGAAACGGATCGAAAACCACGAAAGCCGAGGTGGTAGCTTCAAGAGCCCCTATGGATGGACCAAATCCATTTCGCACCACTTTGAAACCATGGTTGAAACCATTGTTTGCTGGTATTTACAGGGGAACCATCATTCCAGGGTGTCTTAGGTGGTGCCTAAGAGGATTTCGTCCATCCACAGTACCTCCGAAACCTTGGCGCGTTCCAAACCGCCCAGCTGTGGGCAAAGATGCCAAAGCTTCAGGTGGAGAAACCATAATAAATTAAGCACGATGCATGCGGCCGAGGTTAAATCAAGTAAGCCCGAATCCCGAGAAGTGTGATGCTCACCTACTCAAAGCCCGGACAAAAAGTCAACACGGGGAACAATAAGCAATCATTGCGCTTTCGGAGCTCATACTGTTGGTGGACAAAATCATTCACCACTTTGAACCAAGGGGAACCCATTTTTTGTTGATATTTGCAGGGGGAATCATCATTTTAGGATTTCTTGGTGGTGCAGGATTTCATCCACCCACAGCACGTCACCAAAAGGGCGCCGCTCAAAACGACAAAAGCAAAACAGAAAGGGGACCGACAACCTCAAAACCGTGACCTGCGGCTTTTGCTTGCCATGTTCTTCCGAAATGAGTGTTTACTCACCTGCCCCGGTTGGACCCAACAATACAAGGCTATCACCTTTTGGACCTCTACTGACCTCTACTGAACATCTCTCAACATGGGAACCCAAAAAGGGAAAAAGTCAAAGGGACGGATCCGGTCGATTCGTTTTGAACAACTGAGTAACGAAACAAAGCCTTCGGGGCTCAGCTCGATTTTGCGGACACCGCAAGACTTCTCCGGAGAGCTGGCTTAGCGCTGCCAGGTGAAACTGTTTCCGGACAAAGGAGGCCTGAAAAAGAGAGTACTTTGCAATGTACAGGCCATCATCGGAGTAGGGTTTTGGGGGTGCTTTTAAAACATTTCCTGGGCCAAAGTCGCAGACTCGGTTTGGACTACGGTAAGTCGATCCTGAATGTGTTGGCCCGTGGCCCGTGGCACCCACGCCTTCATTTTGTTGACAAAAAAAACGCGTCCAAACACATGGGAGGAAAAATCACATTTTTGGCTAGGCAAAGCCACATTATGTAATTCCTCATGGGAGACCGAGTCCGAGAACTGAATGCTTGACTTCTTGTGCCCTTTTGAGCACTGGGCATCAGGGGTGCCACGCTTTCGGCACCAAATGCCCAAGGCGCATGCACAACGCGCACAACGCGCACAACGCGCACAACGCGCACAACGCGCACAACGCGCATCGTACGGAGGCGATGGGTGGCTCGCGTCTCCTACCCTTGTTGCTTTTTGGTGTGCTTTTTCTAGGGGAACCCGAAAGGAACTCCTTTTCAGGGCTTGTTCTGGTACTCCCAAGGAGTCCTCAAGTAAGGAGCCTTCAAAAAAGTCTTCCCAGCGAAACATGGAAAATCGGCTGGCCGAAGTCCTGAAAACAGCTCTTTTGGACTCGAAAAAGAAAGGCCCGTGGGAGTTCGCAACAAGTGGCCATGGATCAAAACCCAAATCGTACCTCCAGTGAACATCCCAATCCAACCACTAAAACAGGTTCTAAAATGGGTGGTGCATCTACCAACCAAAATGGGATCCCAAAACGGTTTTGACCACTCTACGGCCAAAGGGGCCAGGGCTATGAAGTCTGATGACTCAAAGCGCTTGTGAAGCAATGCCTGATCAAAGTGGCCGAGTCCGGCGTTGAAAGAGGCATAATAAAAATACAATAAAAACCTAAAGGATCCAACAGTTCCGTGCGACAAATCGCATGGCTGGCCTGTTTACAGATTGTCCTCGCCTCGCTTTCTGCGTGGATTTGCCAAAAAGAAAGAAAGTCTGAACTGGTCCAGGAGACTCGGGGAATGAGTTAGATGAACATGGGGAAAAAAGGCATCCTTTCTTGCTTGGTTGAGTCTAAAGGGGGACCTTCCCCCAAAAAAAGGAAAAGGGCCTGACTAGGCAACAGAGAGCTGTCACCTTCATCTACCTCCAGGCGTTGTGGCTGGACCCCTGGACCCTTCACGCGCGTGAGGGCGCCGTCTCCCGTACTTGTGCGCGGCTGCAGGTCATGTCGATGTTCCGGGTGAGGTATTTGGTGCTGCTCCTGTGGGATGGCCAAGGACATGTGAAAAACCAGGCCGCCACGGAGCTATGTATTATTTTGTTCTAACCAGACCTTCCTGGTAGCTCCCAAAGGCTCCTTGTTTAGAAGCAAATTTAAGGACACCTCAGTTGCCAAACAAACTTTAAAAAAGGTCAATCTTCTCTAGGGGTTGATTCCTATTCCATTATTTTCAACCATCGCTCTTTTCAACAAAAACCGATCGCTGTTTCCCCTGGTTGTTTGATGGTTTGCTGAAAAGAATCGGATCCCTGGAAAGAATGGGGAAGGTCCCCCTAGAATTATTGATGATTTAATTTTAAGTAATCCCAATGGTATTCAGGATATTGCTCATATTGAACATGTAATGGATTGAATGCAGATTAGTACAATGCTCTTTGATGTTGAAAGTGATTTGTGAACCCAAACCCCAAAGGAAAGTGACTTGTGATTTGTATATTGATGTTGATATTGAAATATCATTAACCCCAAACCCCAAACCCCTCAAGCACCACAGAAGGTCTTCCTGTTTGCAATCTTCGGACAAGTTCAGTTGCATGGTAACCTGGGTGATAATCCACTTAGGCCCCGTTCCATGGAGTTGACGGTGTTTCACGGGGTATAACCCACGTGGCCAACCACTTACTAACTTGGCAACGAACATCCAAGTAGTTTCTCACTTCCTCAGTGGATTGGCCAAACAAGTATTCCCAAAAAGCATGAGGAAACATGTGTATCACTCAAATACATGCTGAGTATCAATACATGCTGATTGTTTAAGTATCACATGTCTCATTTGTCACTCAAACGGTACTCCCAAAAAGCCATACGATCCAGTGGACGAGAAGGGCTGCACTTGATTGGAATCCCCCAAGCCTCACATCCTACCGTTTCTTTTTCCGGTTTTGTCCATTTTAGTAGGGGAACCCTCCCCCCAAAAAAAGGTGGGAAAGGGCACCTGGCTGGGGGACCTAGACATTAAAAAAACAAAACACGCATGCCACCATTCGAGAGGAAAGTCCTCTTCACCCCCTTCTTGGGTTCCTTCCGTTAAATGCTAGGAGACTGCTTGGGTCTTTGGAGGAAACTCGGGGGTGGGAGCATGAGGATTCCAACCCCGCGTGCTCCCAGATGCAGTTGTTGGCGTGTAGATTTCCCCAGCCCTTGAAAAAGCGATGTCTAGTATCTACCAGTGGT
The DNA here is from genome assembly GCA_963377175.1 of Effrenium voratum. Classification (NCBI taxonomy): domain Eukaryota; class Dinophyceae; order Suessiales; family Symbiodiniaceae; genus Effrenium; species Effrenium voratum. The sequence continues at coordinate 189,717 of CAUJNA010003683.1, read as the reverse complement.
GTTACACAACCTTGTCAGTAACTAACATCATCCCCCGATTCCAGCATAGGTGCCCAGCTGCCCTTTGGTTTACTTTTTAACCAGCAGGAAAGAAGTGAAGACCCTCATCTATCTATCTATATATATATATACATCTACCAAAGGTCTGGTTTTCTCCAATGTTCACTGTAAAGCACACGGAAACACAATTGAACACAACCAGCAGGCAAAGTTTAAGCCACCCACCTAGTGGTTTGGATTGGTTCGTAGGTCGGGGGTTTGTCCCTTTCGCGAACAGGTCAAGCTGCTAGGTCAAAGCTCCGCTTTGGGCAAGTGAGCGAATCATCCACTCGCTGCCAATCGAGCGGGAACCAAACAAGTCTAACACCAAACTGGTCCAACCCAAGAAGCTTACCCCATTTCCGACCCCCATGGAAGTGCACAAAAGGCTTCCTCACAAGGAACGTACCCCAAAGCCCATGCTGGCAGCTTCAATTGGAGGGATCCCTACTCCCCCTTCCACATCAGGAAGCTCGCCCAGAGCTGACGACTGCCCGAACGTACCCCTTAAACTCACTTCCTGAGTGGATGGCAACAAAAACAAGTAAGCAATCTTATGTTGTTTTCCGCTAAAAGATCCAAACCCAAGAAGTGACCAAAGTCCATGAACTCAGGACGTGAGCTTCCATTTGCTTAAGCCCCCTGAAAAAAAAAAAAAAACAATCCAATAGTGATAGACCGCCTTTAAAACCAACAGGGCAAAATCAATTCTTAAGCAAACGGACGTTGCCTTCTGCTCCCCTGAGAAAAGTGACTAACTTTTAGTGGTTCAATACGGAAATCCCCTTAGTTGGCCAAAAAAATGCAGTCCTAACATCCCTCGGCAAAATGCAAAGTAAACCAAGTCGCCCCGGTTCCCGGCTGCCAAGCCAAGTGGCGGGGCGCTTTGCAGCTGCAGCACAGCGCCCGACTTCGAGTCCGGGTGGTCTGATGGACCTCAGACCACAGGTCACAAAGGTCGAAAGGTCGGATTCTGGTCAAACTCTGGGTCCGCGGTGGGTCCACCTCACAACTGCAACCGAGCCTGGAAATAAAAGGGGATCACCTTTCGGGTAGCCACGACGAAAAATGGACGAAGGGAAAACTGAAAGGTCGAAAGGTCGGATTTTTGGGCAAGCGAGATTCGAGTAGATGCATGAGAACGGCCGGCCCCGCGCGTGGGGAATTCTCAGAATAGGGGGCACGCGCTCTCGTTCACCTGACATTTTCGGGGGAAACCGGGCAAGTACTCAATTCCTGAGTGGATTGGTTAGGAAAAGGAACTGTTTGTGAACCACTAAACTGGTTTTCCAAACAAGTTTAAAATCGACGAGCTCAGGGAGTGATGTGAGGCCAGGTTGCTGTAAGAAGATAGGATGCCTTGATGCCGCATGATGAGCCAGGCTTCTTGGTAGTTCATGCGTCCTGCCTGCCAGACAAAATCTATGGAGCCAAGGAATCGGGTCCCCCACAATGGCCTCGGTTGTTGAAGGCTTCCCTTTACCACCAAAAAAGGGGGGGTATCCTGAAAAGACACAAATAGGTTTCTCCAAACATGAAGCGAGTTTGAGGATGGAACTGAACCATGGAACCCTTTTTTACAAGCTACACACCTCTAAGAAGGTGGTGGTTTCTTCCATGGATATGTGCAGAGCTCACCCTGCAGGCAAAAACCTAAGGGAAAATGCGGCACCCGACTCAGTCAGAATCTCGACAAAAGTCTGCAAGGGATCGCCAGACCTTCATGGGGCCCAAGCTTTAACTGGTGCCCGGTGAGCTCTTTATATTACTCACGTCCGATCGAGTGGACTGGCCAAGCAACTCCCAAACTTGTTGTTTTGTTCTTCTTGTTTTGCCACATGGTCTTCCCAAAAAAGTTTGAGGTCCATGAACTCAGGAGATTAGCACTTTTGCACTATTTACCCACCGACTCAGGATCACTAGTTGTCCACCTCAGACGTGACCGCCAGAAGGAAGCCCCTCTCAAATAGGCCAAGTTTTAATCACCAAAACGGTTCCCCCAATATTAGCTCACTACAGGCCTTTTTCTTTTTCCCCCGTGGTCGACTGTGAAGCGCCAAAGAACATATGAGCCCCAAAAAACGTGTCTCAAGACGAGGAACCTCCTTTGGAATCTGAAGGGGAACGCAATAGGAACCCCACCGCTTACCTAGGCCAATTAATCTCTCCAGCCTTGGTATGGTAGCAAAAAGTCTTTGCTTTTTGCAGCCCCTTTGTCTTTTGCTACCCCCCTACTCAAATAAAAACTAGAACCCACACCCTCTCAAAACCTGCCAGCAGTGAAGTGAACACTCTCCACCGTCTTCTTTCTTCAAACACCACCTCTACCGTGTCCTTGCAGAACGTCCTGGTAGCTCCAGATCCGGCTCCCTTGTCAAGCAAATTCGGGTACCTCCAGCTCCGGACTCGCCGGCTCCCTTACCACCAGCTAGACCAAACCTTTCTCTCACTTCCGCGGCCTGGCGAAATAGCAGCCCCGAAACTTTGCGTTGACCAAACTGGGCTTGGAATTGACCAAAGCCCAGAAGTCCGGGAGTGACTAGTCCCTCCCATTTGTACAGAGCGAACAACTCACAGTTGTTCAGTGACCCTGGGGAAAAAAAAACGGGACCCCGTTTTTGGGAAGACCCTTTTGAGTGGGGCAGCCACCAAAACAAAGGGTGCCACTGAACAAGTGAGCATTAGGTGGTCCCCCCTTGAGCGCTTCAGCCCCGGCCTGGCCCCGAAGGTAAGGCCGTGAAGCGTTGCCCGGCGGCCAGGACAGCAAACCCAGCAGCCAAAGGAGGCGCAGAGCGAGCCAGGCCAAGGGCAGCAGAAGAAGAACCAGTCCAAGGACCTGTCTCACACATCTTCGGCCAGAAAAAGGAGTCACGTGCATGGCTTACATCATCCCCCTTCCTCGCCACAAGCAAACCTGACATCCCATGTTTGAAAGAGTATAGGGCTATCTTCCAACCATTCTCACTGCACATGTTCGGCCAGAAGAAAAAGTACGCCAATTGCATGGCTTACATCATGCATTCGGTGACTCTGCTCCTCCCTTCCTCCCATTGCCCCCCTCCGAGCCATAAGCAAACTTTTTGTTGTTTGCTACTAAAATGGTCTGAACCCAAAAAGTATCCAAAGTCCAAAGATGTTGTTTTCTGCAACTCCTGTCTTTGCTTTGTTGCGTTTTCCCCAGGGCATCTGGATTGCCGCTACAGCAGCCTGGCTTCCTGAAGCAGGCGCTGGACACGTCGAATTCCTCGAATTCTCATGTTTTTCTGTTCAGTCTTAAAAACAAAGTTAACCAGTGGTCCCCGCTGTAACCCGAGTTCATGCCTTCTTCAATTCTATCCAGTGCTTTTCTTGTCAAAAAACGCAAACACCAGGGACCAGTGACCAGTCCCCACTCTAAGCCGCTTCCCCTTCCGAGCCACCCCAGGCGCACCAGACAGCCCAGCGCTGGCGGTTGCACCCGGCGCCGTGCTCAACACGAGGCCGCAGCCGACGACGCAGGCAGACCACAGCAGCCAGGCGACCAAATGGGCGCTGCACAGGGCCAAGCGCACGGGCGTACCCGTGCGCACCTGACAATGGCATGGCCATGGGATTAGTGACTTCCATTTGGTGAAGAAGCCTGGCAAAGAATATTTCCAGTAGTGATAAATTCCTTTCAAAACCAACAAGGGAACATTAAACAAATCTTACGTAAGCAAATGGAAGGTGACTGGGCATACCTTAGGGCAGGATAGTGACAGTTTTATCCGCTTTCCTCGAATTGGTGGTCTGGAGTCGAATCGGTGTTTGCGGCTTCCCATGTACCCCGACAGGCTATGGGAGGGACCGCCCCTATCAATAAACAGCATGGGGGCTGGGGGGCAGGGAGGGGAGGGGGGGGAGCCCAACAAAACCCTTATTTAGCCCTTATTAAGGCCTTATTTAGGGCTTATTTGGGCTCCCTCTCCCCTCCCCTCCCCTCCCCCCAGCCCCCTTCAAAACAGGGGTTTCACTTCCTCCGGGGTCATTTTTGTTTTTCCGGCCCAAGGCGCCGTGGTGCCGGGCAAGGCGTACTTCTGCGCCCAGTACAGGCCCAGAAGCCCCACAGCGCCCAGCATGGACAGCACGGGCGCCACAGGCCTCGCCAAGCCGAAAAATCCGACGGCAAAACGTGGAAAAAACGCTGCATGCTGGTTCGATAGGCGGGGAATGAGACATGGAATCAAGAAAATCTTTGGGTTCATTCCCCCTGGGTCATTCCCTGAGCACCAGCAAGACACTGCATGCTGCTGAACTCACTTGCCCCAGACCACCTGGAAATAAAAGGTTTACTTGCTTGGACCCTTGACGAACTATGGACCAAATCAAAGAACCAAAACGTTAAAAGGTCGATTCGCTTTGGGCAAGTGAGTGGAAAATCGGAGAGAAAACTGAGGCCGAAAGTTAACAAAGCGAAGTCTGGGAAAACATCCGGGAAATAACCTATCTGCGTTGGTGGGAATGCTTGCCGCCGTTTGTTCAGCAATCATGAGCATGTTTTTGGGGATGCCTCAAGGGATGCCGTGTTTTGAGAGGGCAAGCAAAGTATTCGGGAGACACGGGTATGTGCCACTCACACATCAACCAACCACAAAGATAAAAAAAAATAAAAATGTCCCACCACATCCATTGCCCGCCAACTTCCCAGAGCTCTCCATGGAAACCGCAGAACCATTCAAGGGATCTCAAGGGCAAATATGAGGCTGCGGCAAAGCACATAAGACGATGAAAGAGTCCCTTTCCAACGCTTGCAAACAGAATGCTTTTTGGCAGCCCCCTACTAAAAATCATCAGAACCAAAACCCATAAAAACCCATATAAACATGCACCAACAGTGAAGATCCCTCGTTTCTGTTTCATGGGGCATTTTTCGTTCGTCCATGTCTTTCTTAAACCCCGAATGGGGTTTGAAGACAAACAAGGAGATGCTGACCCTTCGCCGAAAGTCTTGGTCTGGTTGATCCCCTATTGCAAGTAGAAATTGATTCACTTCCCTTAATCGACTGGCCCAATAAAAACCTGAAGTAATACCATAGCTTCTGGGTTGGCTTACTGCCTCAGAAACCGGTGGTCACTTGCTTGGTATTTGGCCGAAGTGCGGAAATTCCTGTGGCTGCTTCACATCATGCTAGCAAACAAAGAGGACATCCTTCAGGGTTACTGCATTTCCTCTCCTTTTAAGTTGCATTTCGTTGTCCAATTGAACCGGTGGCCACTTTTTGGAGGCTCCAAAAAGGGCCAGGGCTCGAGCCCTGGCCCGGCCACCCGGGCCCCCCAGAGCGTGGTGGGATCGTGTGCCGGGCTGCTGCAGCATGATGGTCACCGCCAGCAGCGACGCCAGGCGCGCGTACTGCTCGCGCAGCGAGCCGAAGCGCTGCGAGAAGCAGAGCCGCTCGCAGATCAAGCCGAGCCATCGGAACAGGCACCAAAGCCTCACGCGCGGTCACGGGTGTGTTGTGTTTTGAGGGGGCTTGTTTTGGTTTTTACAAGGAAGCCGAGAACAAACTGTTGTTGTCGTTCCTTCTTGTTTTTCTCTTTTTTCATGTTTTTTTCATTTTGTCTTTTTTATTTTTTTTTGGGGGGGGCACCCTTTCAAAGACGCACCCATACTATTGGTGCTGCTAGGCGCAGGCCTGCTTGAACAATTCCCCACAAATTCCCACGCTCCAAAATCGGCGTGTCCCTCAAAAGGACAAAAACCGAAACGAGGTGCCAAGTTCTTTGGGCTCCATATGCCAGGTTCCGGTTCCATGTTTTTACAGGCCTACTACCTAGGCTGCAAAAGTCGGACCCCAGCAAAACAAGCACATTTTTTGCCTGGTTAGTGGAAAACAAAGGGAACACCAAAAAAGCAAAAAGGAAAAAGGGAGCTAATTCTAAGGAAGCTACTTCCATTTGTTTCAGCCCCCTGGAAAAAATGGACAGCCACTAATAGTCCCCGACATATTTCCACCATAGCCACTACTAGTCCACAGCTATCATTTGTTTCAGCCCCCTACTTCCATTTGTTTCCACTAGTGATAGCTTCCCTTGAAAACCAACAGGGGAAAATACAACAAAATATTCTGAAGCAAATGGAAGACTACAACCAAACCTAGATCACAAGGCCGCTCACCTGGCATGCCTTAAGCTGACAGCTTCTCGGTTGACTAAACACAAATGCCCAAAACCAGAAAGCTAGCCGGACAAACAAACGGGAAACAGGGGGATTCCTCTCTGCTTGGAAACGCCCTTGCGGGAGCCAGACTGAAAACCAAACAGAAAAGGAAAGCAAACCTGGATACTACCGTAGATGGACGAAATAGTCAAACCCTCGAGTATGAATCTATCCCCCCCACCCCCAAATCTCAATGTTGGAATGTTTTGCAGGGACAAGGGCCCACTGGACAAAACAAATCAAACCCCACTAACATAAAGTCAACGCTGACATTTCAACATTGAGATCAGGGGCGCGGGGTGTGCATAAAGAAACCTTATGAATATTTCGTCCATCTACTGTAGGTAGGGAGTGTGGACGAGCATCCCGCCCACCCCTTGCTGAATTTCAGCATGTTGTATGATAAATAATGAATTGCCCACCCCCTCTTAATTTGTCTTTGGGGCGTCATTTGGACCCACCGTGGATGGACAAAACCCTGCACCACCTATGAAACCCTCAATTCTGATGATTCCCCTCCAAATACCAACAAACAGCGGCTTTTCATGGTGTCAAGTGGTGCGAAATGGATTTTGTCCACCCACATCACCCCGAAAATGGTCGAAAATGGTCGCATCGCTTTGGCCAGAAGCATAATCACAGGCATGGCGTAGAGATAAGCCGCCGAGTCCACCTGCAAAACCAGCGCCCCGGCGCTAAGGGGAAGGAATCACGGCGCTGGGGGATCCCGTTCCCCGTGCTGTGGTTTAATCCGCTTCTAAAGCAACCTGATTTCTTGGCTGGAATTAGGACCCCAGCAAAAAAAAATATATTTTTGCCTGGTGAGTGGAAAACAAAGGGAACCCCACAAAAGCAAAAAAGTAAAAAGGGGAACTAATTCTGGGGAAGATTTCAGCAATACTGTGGATGGACGAAATCCATTTCGCACCACCTAAGAAACCCTGGAATGATGATTCCCCTGTAAATACCAACAAACAATGGTTTTCCATGGTTTCAAAGCGGTGCAGGATTTCGTCCATCCACAGTATGAATCTGAACTCCAAAGGAATCAGTTGGATAGCCAACAAAGGGCACCCGCCCGCCGTTCCGGCCGGTCAGAGACATGACATGACAACCTCTTGGTACATGTTTTCACTATTTAAACCGCCTCTATGTGATTTTTCCCCTTTCCAGGAAACCAGGTGTTCCAACCGACGGCCATAAGCTGCGCGGCAAGGTCAACCAACCCGGCCATGAGAGCATTCATCCCGCCCCACCTCCCACGTGAAATGCGTGGGGCCGTCCAAGACTTGCAGCCACCAAAGCAGCTTCCTTGGCATCGAAAATGGGAATGTTGGGCACTCACTTGCCGAGTTTGGACCCACAAATGAAAAGTGATCACCTTTTGGGACCTCTACTAAATTACCAAAAAGGGAAAACCAAAGGGTCAAAAGGTCGGCTTTGAACAACTGATGATAACTCTGCTTTTGGTTTTCCGGCTATTTGACATCCAGGTTTGCGTTCCTTTCTAGTTTGGCTTTCCCAAATACACCGCAATTGTGAAACTCAGGAGGGGTGGGTGGGTATGCTGGGTCCACACCCCCTTAATATCCAGGGTTGCTTTCCTTTCTTGTTTGGTTTTCAGTCTGGCTCCCGCAAAACTGTTCCCAAGCAAACTGTTTCCCGAATTGTGCTTGCGTGTCCTGATATGGGTATATATGGGTCAAAATGAAAAACCACCAGGATAGTCTTAGTCTTTGTTTCCATTTACCATGGCAAACCATTTTGTCGTTGCCCTATTTTTGACAACCACACCCATATGGCGGGTACCCTTTGGATTCGTGCTTTGGATTTGAACCCCTGGATCGCACATAGGCGATCCCAGTGCTGACATGCATCCGATTCGTTGAAACATGTAAACAAAAAAAAACGAGGCCCCCTGCAAAACACACGTCCAATTCGTTGTTGATGATATGTTAAGCCACCCGCAACGCAAAACAAATCCCAAACCAACGAGAAACCACGGCGTTCGGCTCCAGCCCCGAGACGTCTGCCGTTTTCGTCTTCGGCCCGAGTCCCGAGGCGCAGCGCGTAGAGCCCCGCCAGCGGCGCCAAGGGCTCGGCGGCTTGGCTCAGAGTCGACAGCAGCAGCTTGAGCCGCTCCTGGCTTGAGGCCAAGGAGCTACTCCAGCACCTGCCAAGGACATCGGCGATGTGGATGGATGGAAATCCCGAAATCCCAGCATCCCTGCTGGAAAAGCCTGGTTTCTGATATGTGCATTTTCTTCCCCAGTATCGGTTTACGATGGTTTTGGCCTGCAAAACAAGTTAATCGACGGCCTCCAAAACATAACGAAAAGCCAAGGCGGCCACGGGGTTGTCTTTTCAGCCCATGTGGATGGATGAAATCCGTTCCCACCCGTTCCTGGTGGAACCCGGTTTCTGATTCGAATCCCGGACGCAAATACCCATCAACACTGGGAAGTTGGGACAATGCCCACTTGCCCTTTTTTTTGGCCCAGAAATCAGTTGCCGATCACCTTTTGCACCACCAAAATGGGGAACCCAAATTTCCGGGAAACCAAAAGGATCCAAAAGGGTCGGACTTGAGCAAGTGAGATGAAAACCCGTTCCACCCTTCAGAAGATGCGACTTTTCTGTCAATACCAATCAAGAATGTCTTCCCATGCTCACTAACAGTCATCTACCTGCTAATTGTCATTAACGTAGTTTTTTTTCAAAACGTTTAAAAGTCTATGAATTCAGGGAGTGAGCATCGTTTTCAAGTGCGGAATTTCATCTTTCCACAGTATGTGGCATGGTCAAACTCCTGGGTGATGGTCATGGTTCCCATTCAAACCCTTGCGGCTTTACAAAGATGCTATTGGAGGCGTGACCATCCCCATTAACCCCAAGCAAGCAGGTTGACCATGGCACATATTGCAAGTAAGTCAGCTATAGTGTAGCATACCCGACCTCAGCTGACAAGTGCCCATGGGAGACAAAGGGCAACTTTAAAGGGGAACCCTTCCCGGAAAAAAAAAGGGGTACCACTGGGCAACTGGGCAACGAATGGGTACGGTTCGCACACATGTGGGTATCTTGCGGCCAGGGAATGGATGGAACATCCACAAGTGGGAGTCCGTGTGCTAACTGATTCTTCCTCGCTATGCACTCACCACAAAACCATGGTAACCCGAGCTCAGAAGAAGCAAGTGAAGGAACCAAACAAGAAAACAAACCAAACTAAAGCAAGGGAAGCCGAGCGAAAACCAATAGGAACGAGAGGAAACCAACACACAGTGGATCCTGTGGGTGCAAGGGCTTGCCCCCCCCCCCCGCCAAAAACAAAGAGGAAACTGGATCGAAGTGGGCGAAACACCTGGCCTCCCTGCATCGGGTAAAGAAACCAAACTTGTTGTGCACCACTCACTAAAATGGCAACCAAGCCCAACAAGTCATGAGCTAAAGTCCAGTTGAACTAAAAGTAAGAAAACCCAAAACATGAAGCCATGATTGCCAGATCATCAAACCTCCAGTTGTTCTGCTCCTCCAGCCCCCCGGCCTCATCTGGGCGTGTGCCACTCGCCTGCAAGCTCTCAGCAGCTCAACCAGCAGCACGCAGCCCAGTACCGCGCCCCCGGACTTCCTTCGGCAGTAGGGCGTTCCCGTCGCTTCAGTGGAGGCCTTGAGGGCCTTCAATTCAGGGCCCCACTTAGCAACCCAGGTCCGCGATAGCCCCCTTAAAGTTCCCGTTCAATGGAGATCACCATGTTATTCATCGGGTATGGCCCAGGTGGGTAACCACTTACCCAGTTGGCTGAACAGCCGGGCAAATCTCCAAAAATATCCAACATACTGTGGATGGACGAAATCCTGCACCACTTTGAAACCATGGTAAATGGTAAACCATTGTTTGTTGGTATTTACAGGGGAATCATCATTCCAGGGTTTCTTAGGTGGTGCGAAATGGATTTCGTCCATCCACCGTTATGCATGCAAGGGGAGGAAGCCCGCCCCCAATTTACTGTGAGTTGCCATGATGCAGTGGACAGTGAGGAACCAAAGATGGTTAAATCCGGTAGAAGGGAACCTGAACCAAACTGGAACCCTGCAATTTTTCGGCCGATGCTGCTACCATATGTTGAGGCAAATCGCGAAAGCGAACTGAAGCGTTGGTATCCTCCTCTCCTGTCAGGGACAGGGAACTTTGTTTCGGGTCGGCCCTTGTGGGCAAAATACCCGTTATAGGGACCCAGAAATAAAAGGCGACCGCCTTTGGGGCCATCACAAAAAACGGGAATTCCAAAAGAGGAAAATATAAGGTCGGATCATGTCGGCTTTGGGCAAGTGAGCTACAGAACAACATTTGGAGGGGTCTAGTTTTGGCCCCGCAAATTGACATGGCGCCCGTTTGGGCCACTGGTGAGACCCCCACACAAAAGCAGAGTCAGGGTGCCACCCAACAAATGGGTTCTTGCCACCCCAACCCCCCAAGAACGGCTTCCAGGACTGACCGCTGGTATCGGATCCCACTTCAAACCGCTGCAGAAACCCGGTGCCACCTCGAACAGCTCCAGACACCAGTTTCAGGGCGACCCGGGACAGGCGACTGCTCCCGGGCCAACCCGAAGTGACTTGAAGCCGGCCTAAGCGGCAATTAACGGACTATAGCTGCCATATTTCTGACTTTTCCGTTAATCCTTGTTTGTGGTCGTAGAAAATCTTATGAGTCGTCCCTGGGTTTCACTCTAGCCCCACTCTAGGTTCACTCCACGTTCACTCCGTGTCGAACGGAGGCTGCATTCACTGCTAAGGGGCGAAGGATTTGTGAATTTGTTCAGGCGGTTTTTGACGACTTGTTGAGCATATCACCTGCATCGTCCGCATCCATGGCGGACATTGATGCGGATAAGGCCGGTGATGCGGGGGATGCTGGGGATGTTGTTACCTGAGTCGGGCCAATTTTGCCGAGAACGTGCAAAAACACAGTGTTTTTGAAGGTTTTTGGCGGGTGCAAACGTGGAAAATATGGAAACCTGCTTAGCAGGCAGGCTTCAACGGTCCCGGCCGAACTCGATTTTTGGTAGGCTTTTCGGTGAACCGCAGAAAAAACACTGTGTTTTCGATAGTCTTGTATGGATTCAAGGCCGAGCGCAAACGTGGAAAATGTGGAAACCTGCTTAGCAGGCAGGGCTCACCTCTCCCCGGCCGAACCCGATTTCTGGCAGCATTTTTTGCGAACCAATAGGAAAACGGAGTGTTTTTGCTGGTTTTGTATGGGTTCCAGGCCGCGCGGTTGCGAAAATCATGACAGCACGTGGAAAACGGGGCCCGGCTGTCAGGCGTAAGCCCTTAAATCCGGCTACGCCTCCTTGGGGTAGCATGTCGCCGCTAGGCAATTAGCCTGCTAGCTTTAGCTATAGGGGGTGCACCCTGGTGCCGCCGACCCTCGCCACTTGGTCGTGATGCGCTGCCTAAATCCGGCACCTCTGCATCACCAGCTCGGGCGTGCGGTTTTGCTTGCCTGTGGGAAACCCTCGCAAAACATCGCGTATATGCAGGGTTTAGGCCATGTGGCTGACATCATCAGGGTCTGGGGTTGGGCCTGGGTGATGCTTCAGCGGGGCTTGGTCTGCATCATCAAGACTTCCTTCCAAAAAGCCTCTCCACCTAAAAAGCACTGTTTTTAAGTAGGTATCGGAGGGGTATAAGCGAGGCTCATTTTTGCGCATTTTGGCGCCCAGCGCTGCCAGGCATGCCGGCGATGCTGGGTCCTCGCTCTACAAAACGCTGTAAATACCGCCAAAAACTGCTGCGCTGAGCGTTGGGCTGTTGTTCTGTCCGTTTTGCTTTTGCTGTGGCTGGCTCGCGTGCTGCGCGGTCCTTGCTTTTTTCGCGTTGGTTTTCGGGCCTTCTGGCGCGCGCGCGCGCACGCGCGACCCCAGCCACAAAACGCTGCTATTTACAGTGTTTTGTTGCATTTGCGTTTCCGGCCTGGCTTGCGGGCTGCTCTTTTTGGGCTGCTTTTTTTGGGTCCTCTGGCGCTCGCGCGCGCGACCCCATGTCAGCCTTCTGGGTTGGGATCCCCGGCATTATCTGGGTAACCTAACCAGCCATATCATAGCACACGCTACGTTTCTCATGCAAAAACCATGACATGACATGGTATAACTTCAAAGAGGCGTAGCCGGCTAGAGGCCGCAGGCCCAGAAAATAAGTGGGTTTTCCTTTTTGGCTGGGTTCTCCCAACAAAAGACACACCACCAAAAGGGCAACCCCCAATGCCACTGCCAAACCAGCTACTTGGCAAATCAGCATTCCCCATGTTCCGTGTCATCGTCCAAGGCCCCTTTGCCCAGCGACCCTAGAAAGATGTTGCGCGGCCCGAACCCCACAAATGAGATACCATTTGCTACTTCCATCTGCTACTGGGCACCCTAAACCGATCCAACTCCCACCATCCATTCGTCCCAGGGTTGGGCGATTCAACCCCTGGACTAATCCATGATGTTTAGTCTCAATTGTTTCACAAACACCCCCCAACAACTGCTTTCTTCCCATGTCCAAAATACAAAGTACTGTCCGAAAAGCAGCGGTTGGGGGGGATGCTGGAACCTGTCACTTCCTGAACTTTTGTTTTTGCTAATTACTAAAATAGTCCAAACCCCAACTAGGTCCTCCAGTAGGGAGGTTAGAATAAGGGTACCAACTTTTTTATGTAGTCTATTTTAGTAGTGGAACCTACTGGGGGACCTAGCCAAAAGTGACTGAAGTCCAGCAGCTCTCTGTTTCTGTTTGACTCGTGGCCTGGCTGAAACAAGGGATGCCACTGAACCGAACAGAGCCCTCCCTGTCTGCGAGTGAGCTTCAAGTCGCACGTGCAGCTGCAGCTGGACGCGTCCTTCGCAGTTGGCGCTAGACGTGGCCATAGGCTACGGCCGTAGTTCAAGGGCAGTTTCAGGTACGGGTGTTGGAGGTGTTGAGGTCATGTACCACTTTTTATAAGGGGTATAGATATATGTCTATAATATACATATATATACACACATGTATTTTTTATTGTATGTATTGACGTTCAAGCTTATATTGGTGGTGTATATATAAGCATCCATCCATCAACAACCCATAATCCGAGAACGCCCTTGACTACGGGATTCTTATTTGGGCCAAAGGGAGGGGGAAAGAAGGGTAGCCAAACATAACCGTTTGTGTGATACATGTCTCGAGATCCATGGTAAGGGTAGGCTTCCCCTGTAACAAGGTGCGTGAAGGTAGTTGGGACAATAACCCTTTCTGTGCCCCAAAGCTCCATTACCAAACGGCCATAAAGGCAAAGCGGTCCAAAGCTAGTCGTGTCCTTGTCCGGATTCATCAACCTCGTGGATGCGGGGTGCAACTCCACACAATTGATCCAGATTCCCCTGGCAGGAACCCCTGATAGAAGCCAAGCCTCTAAAAGAGTTCCATGGGAAGCACACACGCATTTGCCTTCCTGATCGAGGGAACAAAGGGTACCGGTGTCAGAAAATGGAAGTAAAAGGACAAGAGGACAAAAAGATACAAAAAGCCCAGGTCTGGCAAAGAGTTGGGCTACGTGGTTCCATGCAAGGGGGCACTCGGGTCCCATGACTACTTCGTAACTTGACATTGGATTTGATTGGTATCACAGAAATCAGTTCAAAACCCAGCTGTGTTCAAAAAGTCGACATGTCCTGGTTTTCAGGGAAACAAAACTGGGCTGTCCTCAGACCCCCTGCTAAAAGTTTAACTGTTAGCGGATTAAACTCGGAAACCCAACCACTAAATCAACTGAAAAACAACTTTGGAACCGGGGGGATGGCTGGGAGCCGCAAACAAAAACAACTAGTTATGGTCTAAAAATCCGCGCAAATAGCAGCCTTAAGGAAGCCTGGGCCAAGGACAGAAAGGCGTTTTTGAGGTCCTGCCAGGTGCACTGCAAAGTCTCCACCTCTCCCAGTGCCCACCAAATCCCCGCAGCGCCGCAGGCCGCCAAAGCCCAAAGCACCAGCGAGCTGAAGGCGGCGAAAACCCACCAGGCACCAAATGCCTTGGCCGAGGCAGCCCAAGCCCCAAAAATTATGTCAACCACCCCTCAACTACTACTACTACTACTACTACTACTACTACTACTACTACTACTACTACTACTACTACTACTATTCCTACTACTACTACTACTACTACTACTACTACTACTCCTACTACTACTACTCCTACTACTACTACTGCTACTACTACTACTACTACTACTACTACTACTACTGCTACTGCTACTACTTCTACTGTTTGGACAGTCCTTGAGATTTTGGGCACAGGGAAAACCAGTCGTTAAAAGGGTGCTGGAAGAACACGACCTGAACATTGATTGAAACGTAACAAAAACAAGAACAATCGAACTCCCTCCCAAAAGAGCTCCACGGGTTGTATGTGCCTGTACATGATTTGACAACCTCGGGCAGGAGGTGCCCTCCATTAATTACTTTGGGGCTGGGCATCTTGACTGAAAAGACCCACCGGAACAAACAACAAAAACTGGAAATGACGGTGCATGTAAGGATTTAGATTTCATTTCAACGCCTTTGCAAAGGAAGAGCTATGGACAAACATCCAACGCCCACCTCAAGAAGCACACGTGAGGGGCCAACAAAAAGTTGAAGCCTGTCCCGCGCGCCGAACAAAGCCCCAACGTAGAAAAAACGGGTCCTGCGTGACACGCAACCGGCCAAGCGTTGCAGCTTTGCCAAGCCGCTCGGCGGCTTTTCTGCGACCAAAGGATGTCGCAAGGCTCCTCGGCTGGATTCGACCGAAGGGCGCCTTCGGAAGGCCTCGAGGATCCCTCTGGGATCCTATTTGTTTGATCTTGGACCTCACCTTTGCCAGCAAAAGCAAACCTCTTGAAACTTTTGGAGGATCTACAAAGGCAAAAGGAAAGAAACAAAAACGCGGACTTAGGTCAGCTGCCCAATTTGGACCTGAAAATACAAGGTGATCACCTTCTGGGTTGCCATGACCAGAAATGGACCGACAAGGGGGAACTAAACGGTCAAAAGGTCGGCGTTGGGCAAGTGCGAAAAGCATCTCCAGCTGCTTGTCCGAAGGACCCGCCATTCTTTCCCATATCCCCGATTCTCGAGCGTCTCCATGTTTCATGGCCTGCCTGCAAGTCATTGGTCGTTCTACCCGAAAGGCAGATTTCCATACCCAAAACCACGCTTAAGACGTCCCCTGTTGGGGGACGTGCTGGGGTGCCCATGCTGGCTGGAAGGCGTGAAAAACCAATGGTTTGAGTTTCCGAGGGTAGCGGTTCCCAGCGGTTGCAACAAATTCCCAGCCACCAGCCTGAAGCCAAACCAGAATGGCGGCTTTCTTGGACGGTTTGCCTCAAAGGCCTGGGATGGGTCAAACCCATGGGATCCCAATCACACCTGCTCTCCTTTCAGAAGCTCTATCTCACTTGCCCAGTTTCGACCAAGAGCAAAAAGGGTTCACAATGGCTAACCTTTTGATTCCTTGACTGAAAGTAGACCCAAAAAGTTGGGACACCAAGGCCACTGGATCCCAGGTGCCTTGTATAGTTTTTAGGTCACCAGCTAATTGCCAGTTGGCTGTTTAAGGGTGGCAAGCCCTTGGTTACCTACAAAACCAGGTAAATGGATTCAGTGGGGAAGGTTAAAAGGTCGATTCGCTTTGGACATCCCAAACAGTTGGGATAACTGTTTACTACCGCCGGCTCCGATTTTCGTCCAAATCCCCGTTTGATCCAATATCTGTCTTTCCGGCCATTGGTATGGTAGCAAAAACGCAAACAAAACAAAATAAAAAAACCCACGTTTATCAAAATGAACAACACCCAAACAACAGTAGATACATGCCAAAAAAACAATGAAGTTGTCTTGTTCACGATTTTCACTTGCCCAAAGTGAATCG
Organism: Effrenium voratum; assembly: GCA_963377175.1. Lineage (NCBI taxonomy): Eukaryota > Dinophyceae > Suessiales > Symbiodiniaceae > Effrenium > Effrenium voratum. Next base: position 173,573 of record CAUJNA010003683.1, on the reverse strand, counting down.
ACCTTTTTGTCCTTCCGGCGTTCCCATTTTGAACTTCAAATCTCACATCCACAAAGCCTTCATTCGAATTCAGCTTCGAGTCCAGCTCCCAAACTCTTGAACAACCAACTAAGAACCAAGCTTCGCTTCAATGTTCCAAGCTCCAATTCTTGCTGCTGAACCTGGTGGAGTTCTGACCCTTCAAAGTTGACCCGCTCCAGCAAATGATAATGTTGACCCATTAATAAACCCCTCCCATTATTAGGGGGGTGTTCCCTCCAAAAGTGGTCTGAATCCCCACTAAAAGGGGACACCCCCCTATTAATCAACCAGGGGTTCTACTTAGATCCGGGGTTAACATTAAAGGGCATGAGCACAGAGGCGCCGGAGCAGGCGACAGCCTCAGCGCAAGGCCGCGGAAGCGAAGAGCTCGCTGGAAGCACCTCAGCCGCTGCGGCGGGAACTCGGTGGCGAAATCTGCGAAGCCCTGCTCAAAGTGACGAACTTTTAGTGGTATAATACGGAAAATCCATTGGTTGGCAAAATGGAAAACCCATTGGTTGGCAAAAAGCTAAAATCCTTTAGTAGTTTAATGGAAAACTTTTAGTAGTTTAATACGGAAAACCCATTGGTTGGATCAAAAAGTTCAAGTCCTAACATCCCTTGGCAAAATGCACCAAAGGGAATGCGTCGAAAGAAGCTGTTTCACCAACAAAATGCTAAACAGCGAGAAACGGGCGGATGATTGCACACCAGCATCTCTAACACCCCCCCCCCCCCAGAGCACACGGCCGTCAATCTCGCCAATATTGCGCCTGCGCTCCTCCAACAGCTCCCCAAACTGCATGCCCCTTATTACCCTGCCGGCAAGCTCGCAAAAATGCACCTGCACCAGCACCCCAAACTGCATGCCCTACAGCACCCTACGGTCAATCTTGCAAAACTGCGCCCGCGCCGTCACCTGCACCACAAACCGTTCCCCAAACAGCACCCTAACAGCATCTGCAGCACCCCAACTGCACGCCCCCTAGTTCAACCGCTGTTTCACTCAGGTGGAGTGCCTCAGAAGGAGCCCTATCTGGAAAAAAAACAAAAAACACTCCCAGAAAATCCTCTGACCGAGCTTCGGATAGGTAAGCCATGCGTAGCGGTAGCCGCGCAGAAGCCAGTTCCGCTCCTCCTCGCTGCCAAGCACCACGAAGGTGGTAAGCACCTGACAAGTGGGCTGGCAATTGTGAACCAAACAGCTGCGATCCCTGGGGCTGTTTCCCGGGGGTTGTACTTTGTACTCTTTCCAGGGGTTCTCATAGTCAACCAAATTGCTGGGATTGTTCTTTTTCTTTTCTCTTTTTAGCTGTTTCCAGGGGGTTCTCAAAGTCAGACAATGGGGTTGTGTCCCTTTACCCCACGCCTCCTGGGGGTGACTTTGATCACGGGCAAGATGATGAGACTACTCACACCCCCCCCACCCTTTCGAAAGGAGGGCCCCCCGCCCCCAACACACCCAGTCACTCGAGACTTCGGGATTGACTAAAATAGACAACGAGCTGAGCTGCATGTTTCGACCAGGCACCGCCCTATGATTCCACACCCAAATGAAATGCATGCCAACCTCATTTCTGGGCGTCAAGTCGGGACTCGGCGCGAAACGAATTTTGTCCCAAGCTTCCACAAAATTGTGGTGATTTCTGGGTTGCCCTGAGCGAACCTGAGCCAAAGGCCGATCACCTTGTGGATTGTTTCGTGCTCCAACAAAGCCTCTACCAGGCCCAGGCCTTGGTTGTACGTCATCTGTGGCCCTCAGGCTGCATTCATGGGCCATGACTTGCTGAACTCATCGAACGCTTCTTCTAGGGCTCTTCGTTTTTGGAGCGCGCTTCAATGGCCCAACCTGGGGAAACCAGAAAACTGGAGGCCCGGGAGTGCCGGGAGACACAACCCCACGTGACTGTCACTGGATGGCCAAAAACAATGGTGGGTTTCCACATTTCGGTGGGAGGAAGGCGAGCCTACACAACATGCAACCCTTGGATCCTTTTGAACGACTTATGCTACCAATACCAAAGCAATGCCAAACCAATGTTAGCCAATATGAGACCAACTTTGTGGATCCCAGTTACCCTGATAGTAGGTAAACACTGATTTGGTTTGGTTGTTATGTTGAAGGGGTGGCAAGCCCTTGGTGACCTAAAAAACTAGGCAAATGGATCCACTCTGGGCAAGAATCAGCCAATACTACACCAAAACCAAAGCAACACTAAACAAAAACCGTGACCGACAAAAAAATGGATCCACTATGGGCAAGATTAAGCCAATACTTCACCAAAACCAAACCAAAACCCTCCGGTCCGCAAAGCCTCCAGGCCCTCCGCAACAGCCCAACCCGCGTTACGCGACTTCAAGGCGCCGGACGCTCGCCCTCCTGCGTTGCATCCTCGCTGGGATCGAGACGATTTGCGTCGAGCCCCGAGCATTGCCTTTGAAATGAAAGAATAGCATCGGGCTTTCACTGGAAGACCCGACCCCTTCATTGCACACTTTGGTGCTGTTTGAATGTGTTCGTTTTTCGGGTCGACTTTCTGAGAAGTTTTGGAATTCATTGCACACTTTGGTGCTGCTGTTTGTAGGGCGAGTTTTTCGGGTGGACTTTCTGAGTCCAAGTCTGGACCCCAGCGCCCGGGCGTTTCTCTCCACGTGCCCGGCCTCCGGCCCGGCCCGGACCACCGCCAGGTCGCACACCCCCGCGCCCGCGAAGCGCTTTCGGAGCCTCGCTCCGTTTTTTCGCCGGGAGGTGCCCATGTGCCCCGCCAGCGGGGGTTTGGGGGAAAACCTCGGAGACCAGCAATTTGCAGCTTTCGGAAGAAAAAAATGGTTGCAACATATTAGTAATTGTTTTTTTTTGGGGGGGGGCTCTCGAAATCTTGATAGATTTTCAAATTGGGTTCTGGCAAAATTGGTTCTATTGGGCGCTGCGCGTGAAATCTTCTACTTTGGTGCAAGCTGGAACCCGGCTGAATGGAAATGCTGTTTCAGAAAAGGGGGACACCTTTTCGGAATGGGTTTGCAGGACAGCAAGAAGAAACCCTGATTGTTAGGCTTCCATAGTCTAAGACGAACCCCATTTTATTCGAGCCTGGGGCCTCCATAATATTGAAAAATGAGATCCTGACCTCGTATTTTGTTGTATGTGACCTCATCTTAATATCACTCCCCGAGTGGGCCAACAAAGTTTGGAGTGCCGCAAAAATGGTTTTCCCAGAAAGTGACCCCAGTGCATCCCAGTTGCCCAAATGGTAGGTAAGCAGCCTTTTCCCTTTTAACTTTTGAAGGTCGATTCTTTCTTTACCTGCAAGGGAAATTGAATCACTGGGTTTGAGTGCGGGGGTCGTAGAAGTATATTCTCACCGAACGGTGACCAACAACTTACTAGCTTGGCAAATCGAACACCCAAGCAGAAAGTGACCCAAACGTCCGAAACGGAACTCGACCCAAACGTCCGAAACGGAACTCGAGCGAGCACTGGCCATCCCAAAACCCTAGCCCTCAAAATTTAAACTTAAAAAATTGGTCCTTGCCCCAAAATGGTGGTTGGTGAATTCCCTTCTTCCCTCAAAATTCCAACTGACAAATGGGTTATTGCCCCAAAATTGTGGTTGGTGAATTCCCTGTGCGTATTTTGAGGGTCCTGTGGTCCTATGGTGTGAATTCCCCTCTTTTGGGTAGCTTGAGGGTCCAAAAACCTGCTTAAGCGCAGCCTTCCGTCGCTCTATCCTCGGATGGCTCGAACCGAGGACCGAGGCGCAGCTCCTCGAAATGAGTCAGCAGCTCAGACTCGAGCAGGTCCTACCATCTCTACTCTTGGTATAGCGAAAAACTGACAGTTTTTTTGCAGACCCGTAAAAATGAGAACATAACCAAAAAACTATATTAAAAAAACTTGCCAAGAACAGTGAAGCTACGGGCTGGCCGGCGATTCATTGAGTAACTTCCGGTCCGAGGTGATTGGCCCAAAAAGGCTTGACCAGATCTTTTTGAGGCTGCCCCCTTTTTATCGGCAACTACTAGGCAAACTGAAATTGCGGCCCTTTGTTTGTTTGCTACCACGCCAAGCGTTCGAAAGGTAGCTGAACCCTCAAAATTCCAACTTAGAAATGAGTGATTGGGGGCCAATATGACCGTTGGTGAGTTGTTTCCATTTTTTCTTGCTGGTGCGATAAGTAGGGAATAGGGGGACCCCTGGGTTCATTCCCACATTTTTTACTGATCATCAGCAAGTTTATTGTGGCTTGGCTGTGACTTATATTAGGGAAACTCACGTCCAATCGAGTGGATGGGCCAAACTGTCAACTTGGTGCGCAAGCCACTAAAATGGTCGAAACCCAAAAAGAGCGTGGAGATCGAATCAAGTGTCCAACCGCTTCTTGGATCAAGGTCCTTTCGCTTCCCTCAAAACTTGGCACATACACGGACGACAAAAAAAACACACAGCAAGTTTTGAGCCTGGAGACCCCAAACGGAACGGGGGGCGGGCTGGCTCAGCTTTGCACAAATGGACATAGTTGCTTGGGTTCTTGGCCAAGTTAGTAAGTTGTTGGTAACACACATGGTCCAAGCCCAAGAAGTTTAAAGTCCATCAGGAAGTGAGGATTGAAACCGCAAGGAAGACCAGCGAAACCGTTTTAAGGGGATCCAAACGAAAGACGCGCCACCATATTAAAAAAAAGGTGGCGGTTTCCGACGCCCGGCGACGACCCTCGGCCTGCGGAAGGCCTTGCACCTCCACGGCGTAGTCCGCTACGGAGGGCTCCTCACACCGGGCGCTCGGGTGAGACCGGGCGCTCGAGGCTCCCCAAGACCCCCCGAGAATTTTTTGCAGGTGCGACGTTTAGCGTTGGACAAGCCCATGAAACCCAAACTTCTGGAAACACAAACTCATGAAACAGAAACTTCTGGAATCAGGCACTGCGGGGCAATCTAAATCTGAAGTTGGTGGAGATAGCAGCAGGGGTGCTGCACAGGGTCGGGCCCGCCCACAGCTTAGAACATGCTTCAACACCTATTGGGCAACTTCCTCTTGGTTCCCCTTTTAAACGGGACCAGGGGTCTGCCAGCTTGCCCTTCATGTCAACCTTGGGACCAACGAAACTATTGGATTCTTTTGGTGTTTTCTGTTTTGGCTCCATGAGTTCCATGTCGATCTGTCTCAAAATTAGGGGGAACAAATCGCTTGTTTCCCCTGGCTTGCATTCAACACAAACTAAGGGGTTCCCCCCCAATTCGAAAGCTCTGGGACCTCGGTTTTCCATTTCTCTTCAAAACCATAGCTCGCTGAGCCAAACACATATCCTGCTTGTTTCCCCCAAAAAGTTTTCCTCCCCCCCTCGGAGAAAAAAAAAAAAAAAACGCCTCTGGGATTTTTGACCAGTTCTATCCGTCCCAGGGGCTGTGGCCAGGTCCGGGTGCGAGCTGAGGCGGCGCCAGGCGAAGACGAGGCCCAGCAGCGAGAGCGAAGGGGCCAGCAGCTGAAGCGTCATCAGTAGCCGGAGGCCTCGTTTCTCTCAGAAAATTCGCGTCAACCAGACCCATCCGGCTACCTAAAGTTAGATGTCTGGAGGCATCCATGGTTCCAACTAGGTCCTCCAGATTTGAGAGGTTAGAAGTCACCCGAGTTGTTTCTGGTTTGTCTATTTTAGTAAGGGAACCCCTCCAGCAAAAAAAAAGGTGAGAGGTCGGGCACCGGGTACTGGGGCACCTGGCAGAACATTCGTGTCAACCAGACCAATCCCGGACAGCCAGTCCGGCTCCCTGATGCCCGGTACGCTTCCACTGGATGAGCCAACAAAAACCGTCGCCCTTTGGATAACTGAAAAAGTTAATCTTTTACAGAAATAGCCCATGTTACCCCCAAAAAGCTGAAAAGTTGTGTTTTTAAGAGGTAAGACTACATGGCTGTGGCTCAAAAAGCCGGAATTCCAAAATGGGTTGCCCTGGAAAGTGGAAACATGGACCAAAACCTGCGGTTTGCCTCTCCTGTTTAATTTTGAGCCACACCCATATTGCAACCAAACCCGAGAAAAAAAGGCGACGAAAGTCAACATGAACTCAGGAAGTGAGGTTCAGAAGCAACTTTTGGGGATACCCCCCAGTCTTCCCCGGGCCCACGGGTTCCCTACTACAGGCTTAAGTTGCTAAGTTGGCTTCGACCCTAGGTGACCCCTGGGTTGCACGGCCACTTCTGATTCTCCATGAGTTGCATCGAACGCAAACAAAACCATTGTCCTTTGGTGCATGCGATCGGCTTTTCGCGAGCTACAGCTTCAACGAACGGATCCTCTTAGATCAGTGCTGTGGGAAATGGCCGGCATCCACTTCTGTGATACAACCCAAAAAACACTTCCCAAAGACTAACCCCGCATAAAGGGGGAGATTCCCACAAGCGTCACAGAAGCGGGGGTCAACCCTTGGCCTACGACCCTAGGTGCGCTCAAAGCGAGCCCACTGGAGCCGAGCGGCTCTCAGCATCTGTCGGCCACCCCACTGGAGACAGGGAGGCGTCCAAAAAGGCGTCCAGGTTGCCCAATGTAAGCCGTGCGAAAAGCGCCTCAACAGTGCTGGTGGCTTGATCAACCGAAAAAGGGACTCACTTCCGATCAAGTAGATGGCGACCAAAGCAGCGGCCAAACCTTTTTGCGCGATGATCTTCCCAAAGCGTGACTAATGTTCAGGAGGGAAGGCCCGTGAAAGTTGTTGCGCCTTCTTTCTTTGCGTCTGCGTCTTTTGCGTTAACAAAAGAAAGCTCCCCCCCTCCAACAAAAACCACACAACTCGGCCGTGCCAACAGCACAAACAACTTGGGGGACCCCCTTATTGGGGTGTCGTTTGGTAGACCCCCACAAAATGCCTTGGGGGGTTCGTTCCCCCTTTTGATTTGTTTTCCCTTGCAACCACAAACGAGGGGCAAGGAGGGGGCGGGGGGGGGGCCAGCCACCAGGGCACCACAGGCGCCGTTGAGAAGACGGGGCCGTTGAGGAGGTAGAGCAGCTCCAGTGTGCCTCGTCAAACCCTCCAAACCCCTCCCCCAACCGCTGGCCCAAGAAAATGAGATTTGGAGAACAGTGCCTGAAAAGGAACACCAAAAGGAAACCGCCCTCACTTCCGGCGTGGATTTGCCAAACAACCAGCACTAAGCCGACCCTTCGTGGATTGCCGTTTGGATGATTACAATGGAGTCGCGGGGCAGAGCCTGATGTAGAAGAATCTGCAACTAGGGCACTTCCCGAGCGAATCGAGCAACAAAAGTCCACGCTTTGTATTTAAAACTCACATTGCCTCCCCAGAGAGTAAAGTTCAGAAACTCGAGCAGTAAGAAACAGCAACTAGTAACTAGTGTTGCCTCAAAATGCGGGATGCCCCCATCACACTATTTAGGTTGCTTCCTTGTTTCAGGGCTCCTTATACTATAAACATCACTCCACCAGAAGGAAGCTCCTTTTCAATTGGCCCGACAAAACATGTCTAAAGCCACCCAAAAGAGAAATACGGGGAGCCTTGTCCGCAGCATTGCGGGCTTGGAAGCCCTCTTCTAGAAAGCGATTTGGCCATGGGTCAAAACCCCGTACCCCCAAGAAACACCCCCCCAATCCCCACTAAAATCGACTAAAATGGGTGGTGCGCCCACCCCAAAATGGTACTATTGGTTTTGACCCACAGCTATTTGTGGGGGGGATGCCTCGGATTGGTGCGGAGTCTTCGAAGGCGGGGGGCGATAAGAGGCCCACAGGGTGCCAAATGCGGATGCCCCGATCGCCATGTTGCACGCAAACCATGGGCGAAATTGCCTACAGCAGAGAGGCTAGAATAAGGGCACCTTTTTTTTTCTTTCTGTAGTCTATTTTAGTAGGGGAACCCTCCCCCAAAAACCGGTAAAAGGGCACTACTGGGGGACCTAGTTACAGAAAGTTAGGGAGCTCCCTTGTTCCCTACTTGCAATATGGCAGGGGCGTCCATAGCACAGAATTGATGATTTCTCAACAAAGAGTGACAATCCTTTGGTTGTTGCAGACCCAGAAAACACCCCAAAACTTGGTTTCTGATGATCTGCCCTGAACTACCAACACACAATGACGGCTTCTCATGGTTTCAAAAGGTGCGAACGGATTCGCAACCATCCACAAAATGAGTGTGTTTTTGAGGGCGCTGCGAAGGGATACGAAAGGTAAACCGACCATGTTGGGTTCCCCTGTGTTCGCACATGCCCACATTCTTAATCTGTGACAACTGCTGCACTTGAGCTCGAAAGAATCCCGCGTGTTTCGCCTTTTGGGCTGGTTTAGTTGGGGGGTCGCTTGTTTTTTGACACATGAAAGTGGGTTGACAGTTAGTCATCCCCTTTACTTACGCATCCTGGTGTACAATTTGCATTCAGCCGATCCCTAAGAGAAGAAACTAGGGGGCTCCAACGGCAAGGGCCTTTGAGAGTGTGTTGGTACGTAAGGCGCAAGAAAAGTGGACTGACCAAATCGCGCTTCCCCCGTCTCCTCATCTCATTCGAGCAGCGCCACTTGTGGGCTTAAACCAACGGGTGGCCCTAGGGAAACCCATGGCCGGCCTAGGGCTTACAGGAACCCTTGGGCTATGTTTAAATCCGCTCAGTTCACCTGATCCAATCTGGCCGGAGAAGATCCGGCTGCCCTAAATTAAATATGTTGTGGAAGTAAGGGAATTAACCTTACAAACTGAATCACCGTAAGCTACCATGCTGCAGATTCAAATAACACCCAGAAACATCTGGGCGTTTCGGTCGTTGGTACCATTGGGGAAAACTTGTGCGAAGGCCGCAGGCCCAAACCGTTTGGGAGAACATTTGAGCCACCACAATCTGACATCATGTCAGCGGCGTCCCTTTGCCATGCTTGCATATCCCTTTGCAAGCACCCTACATCGGTCCCAAATCAGGGCATGCGTTTGTGGTACGCCCTTGTTTACCGTCCCTTTCCCTGCAGTTCTCAGTTCTAGGGTTTAATTCCACATTATAGTCAACCATCACTTTTTTCAATAACCAAATCAATTCGCTGTTCCCTGGTTTCCCGCAAAGATTCGGATCCCTGGAAAGAATGGAAATGGAAGCTTCGGTTTAAGGAGTCTTCATGTGATTCGCCGGCAAAACGGGATGGATCAGACCCGCCTGGGATGCAGGTCAGGAAAAGCATGGCGCAGAGCACTCGCAGGCTCTGAAAGTAGAGGCAATACCTGCGGCTCATGCGGCTAGTGCATCACTCACTTGAGTGGACCCGCCTTTTGGTTGGCATTTTAAGGGGAACCAACAGGAAGAAATGCATTTCTTCCTCGATCTCCTCTTTTTGGAGGGGGGGGGGGGCGGTAGGGCGGGTGCCCTCTCACACTTCCTAAGTGGATTGGCCCAAGCAAACAACAAACTTGTGCTGTTTTATCAATTAAGCTCCACAAGTCCGAACTTCTTGAGTGCCACTAAAGTGGTCCAAACCTAGAACATTCGAAATGGAACTCAAGTGAGTAAACTGGGCGTCTCGAACGCCCAGAAACTTGGACGGTGATGTGCGACCCTTTTGCCCGAAGCGGACAAGTTTGGCCTTAACTACCATGTCCCTAACCAGAACTCCGATCGGCCCCGAAAGGCTTCCTTAGAAAGCAAATTTGGATACCTCCGAGTCCGGCTCCCTTCCAACCACCAGCTGAAAACGGGCCTTACGAATTTCGGGGAGCCAAAGAGTGGGCAACCCGTATGTTGGGTACTTGGGTGTTCCATCCGCTAGGTTAGTATATAAGTTGCTGGTAACCTTTCTCACTTCTTGAGTGAATGGCCACAAAGAAGTCTAACCTTGTTGTTTTCCACTGAAGCGGTCTTCCCAAACAGTTCAAAGTCCAGGAAAACAGGAAGTGAGCGGGTACGTTCCCCTAAGTGGAATGAAGCCTGTCAGTGGTTTATGACCCAGGTGCCTAACCGCTTTACTTGGCGAATCGAACATCCAAGTACCTGGACCCTCAAACTACCCATAATTTTCCGGCCAATAACCCACGTTGAAGAGAATTTTGGGGGCTCAGGTAGACATTTGCCGCAAGTGAAAGGTCAAAGATCCCCCAAAATCAGCAGTTGCATCAGGGGTTTGTTGATTAAGTGGGTTCCCATTGCGTCGAGCAGGCTTGTGCTTGTTGCTCAGTCCCCCAAACAAGAACCTGAAAGGGACCTACTGGAACTACCCTCTTTTTTTAGTGATATTGTTGGAAAACCTCGTTTTCCAGTAAATACCATCTTTTTACAGGGTGTCCTTGAAACACGCGGGTGTTTGGAGCAGGGCGGTTCACTTTCCTCGCGAACTCTATGCACACGAAGCCCGCCCATGTAGACTATCCCAATGCAAGTGTCTCACCGCTCCGGATGGAGGAAATCTAGCAAAGAACCTCATCGTTTGTCTCCCCCTAAAGTAACTCGTCATAAGTAGCGCATATGCACCTTCCCATTGCCAATGTGTGCGTGTGTGTTTTTGTGTGTGAGGGTACCCCTTCTTGGGGTCGTTTTTAAGAGACGCCAAAAGGAACCCACCGACCTAAGAGTGGACTGGCAACAAAAGTCCGAACTTTGTGCTTACCACTAAAATGGTCTTTCCAAAAATGTACAAAAAGTCCATGAACTCAGGCAATGAGGGCTCTATTTTTCATAGCCACACACCCATGCGACCAGGCTGCTCCAGGCCATACTTCTCCACGTCGTCCAGGTGCACCCGAAAAATCGAACGCCAGTCTCGCTCCAGGACCTGCCGAACGCCCGCACGTGCGCGCGACGAGACACGCGGCGGCTCACCAGTCCTTCGCGAGCGACAAATTTTCTGCCAGCCCAAACGCATTCTAGGTCCACCAGTAGAGAGGTTGGAATAAGGGTACCTTATTTTTCTGTAGTCTATTTTTTTATAGGGGAACTCTCCCCAAAAAACGGGTAAAAGGACACTGGGGGACCCAGGTATTTCGAAACAAAGGGTCGTCACCAACACATGGCAAACTTGCACTTTTTGTCCAAGCTTCGGGCGGTTCTCCCCAAACCGAGCTGAGCGGTCCTCCAAGATGGTCGGTCGCTGAAAGGAGCGCGCAAAAATCCAGGCGCAACAAACGAGCGCAAATATCGCAAAGCGAGCGCAAATATCCGCAAACGGGCGCAAATTTAGACAACGTAGCAATTGCTCGCCTTCCTCCGGATGGAATACGGGGACTTGATCGAGCGCTTTTGTTTCGGGGTCTAGCAGAAATCTGTAATTCGAGCATTTTTGTTGTATACCAAAAAATGGTCACGTTGGGTGCTTCGGGAAGGGTAAACCAGCTCCAATCGAACCCTAAACCAACCCTAAACCAACCCTAAACCCATCCTATACCAACCACAGAACCACAGCACCACAGCAGGGGGGTTGTAGCCTGTATGACCAATGACGTGGGGGGCCTGGGGGTTGGGGGCAACACATATATATATATATATATACATAGATATATATATATATATATGCGTGTGTACCTTTGCACTGAACATGGAACCTTTTGACGGAAAACTGTCCAAACCAGGACCAACCCTGGGGGCTCCATGTGGGGGGAGGAGAGATACCATAAAGCATGTGTACCAAATCGCCTTTTTGAGCCCCGCGAAAATCGAGGCCAACACCAAGTCCACCAACTCGACAAATCGGCCTTCTCTCGCCCCGAGTCTGGCCAAATCTCCAGCTCTTCCGGCTCCATGTCCAGCCATAGGCGAGAAGTCGCTTTGCAATCCCCGGAAATCCGACAATTCGGGAACTTGCCCTCTGAAGGACCCAATTTGGATGAAGAAACTGTTTAGGAACAATACTTGGTTGCTGTTGCAAGCATTTATTGCTTGCAGGTCCAAGGAAAATGCTTGCTTCCCCAAAAAGTTAAAATCTAAAGATCCAATCCAATAGCCACAGAGTAAGAGTGGTTACATTAATCCCCATTCTTTGGATGGTTTGACCCCCCGGATTGGCTTCTCTTTGTGTGCTCGGCACCCCTTTTGTTGGTCTTCTGGCTAAGCTTGAAGCCGGACAAGAAGAAGAAACATGGCTCGAACACGCGAATGTCTGGACTTGGACGTGTTGGCCCAAAACAAGACCACACAACTTCGTGTCAAGCCTTTGAGGGTACATAATATATATATATATATGTATATATTGTTTATCATATATGTATATATTCTGGTAAATGTCTAGACTTGGAGCTCCAGCCGAAACCTCCAGAGATTTGTGCCCGCCCTCATCTACACCTCCGCCTTGGACCGAGAAGCCTCAGGATAACACGCCCGGTGGCCGTGGGGGGTTCATATGACCCTCACTTTTTGTGTAGATGCGTGTTTCAGCACTTGGTCACTTGCGATCGAGTGGATTGGAAAGAGAAACAGTTGCCCAACGTTTTGCTTACCACAAAAATGACTGGTCAAAACTAAAGTGCTGTTCCAAACGGAAAAGCTGCTTGTCAAAGCCGCGCAAACAAAGTATGATAGAAAAGACCGTTGACATTGTTTCATCTTGCAGCAGCAAGATTATTCCAACAGGTCTGCTTAGTAAACAAGAAAGCCACAAACGAGAGAGTTGATTGAGAACAAACTTAAACTGGCTTGTTTACCACTAAAACTGGGTTGCTCTTGCCCCCTGACCAACGGGTCTAGCCTTTTTTAGGTTGAAAAAGGGCGAAGGTCACACCAAAAACCAGCCAAGTTTAGGCTACACATGAGTCGGACTCAAAACCTAGCATGAACTATGGCCTGCTCAAAGCCACGAAAATATGTGGGTTCATAGGCGGTCATGCCGATTTAGGGACTGTTCCTTATCTCTCATCTAATCGATGACCCCGGATTAATAAAGCTGTCCTATCGATAGGGGGTGCTGCCATCCCAAAGTGATGAATCCCCACCAAAAGGGGACACCCATAAACCAGCGGGTCGATGAACATACCGTGTTCCCATCACCCGTTATCACTCCTGGGGACTCCTGATCCACCCTCTGTTTGTTTATGGCCACGAGTTCAGTGGGGGGACTGCCCGGTCCAACTGGACGCACCACATCCCTTTGTCTGGTACATTCTTTATGTACGTTTCCTCCACCACATGGAGCGTGGCTTTGCCTTGCCTGGCTTGGACCATTTTCCATGTTCAGGGAAGGTGTACACGGGCCATATTGGTATGCTTTTTGTTGGGAAGACCCCTCCAAAAAAGAGAGACAAAAATGGTGGTGTTCCTTTTTGTTGCCCCTTCCAAACATATTGGTACTTGAATGTTCGGCCAAGTTAGTACGCGATTCGGCACCTGGCTTCTACTTGACTAACACAAGGGTCAGTTCCACTTAGGGGGACGCGGAAGCTTACCAACAACTTACAAACCTGGAAAAGAGACACGCCCATTTTTATTTTTTTTGGGCCGTACTTTGCAACATGGGAGCTGTTGGCCCTTGCCAGGCGCCCCGGCGATTGTGATGCGCTTGCAGCCTGCGGAAGAAGCAGAGCACGGCGGTTGGGGAAGCGGCGGGTGAAGCAAAGGAGAACTGGGCCGAGGCGGAGTCCAAGAGCAAACCGAGGAGGCAGAAAACCAGTGCTTGCCCTTAAAAAGGAAGACCAACTATGACACCACACGAAAAACATGAAGTGAAGCAAACGATGTGTTACGATGTAACCCAAATGAGGAAATTTGTAAGTCCAATGGTGTGGGGGAAATTTAGTAAGTTTGCCATGTCTGCCAACTGGACTCATCGAACCTCCTGGAAATCACCTGACCTGGGAAGAACCATGCAATTGGCAATGCCCGTGGACAAAATCATCCCTGTGCATATTACTAGATTACCACTGCTGTCAGTTTGATTGGGATGAAGTTTCCTTGGTATTAAGAGAAAGTGGCTAGCTAAAAACAAGAATTGTCCACCAGGAGATACGGTGGATGCCCTCATTGCAATTATTTGAAGGCACACCACCCACAAGACCATGGCACAGTACGTACACTAGGGGGTTCTTGTCCCGTCAGTTTCCTTTGTTTGCGGACTCATGTGCTAGCAAAGCATCTCTCAAAGTCGGACTGGACCTCAAAAAAAGACCAGTTCGTGGTGAATGCCCTCACTCCCACTAACATGGCACCTGACCAGGGGTCCCTGCAAGAGAAAAAATGATCTTTCAGGTACCCTCCCACAGGTAACGCTTCATCCAAAGTGAGCGTTCGGCTGCAAGAAGGCTAAATTGCTGGAATGCGACTGCCCATGCCGCGAAACTTTGAACTGAGCCGCAGACATATCACCAACTGCCTTTTTGCACTCCCCCAACCGAAATCATACATGCGAAACACAACGACGACACCAGGAACAACAAAAAACACAACAACCAGCGCCAATGTGGCGAAACTCCCTCGAGTTCGGAAATCATGAAGTACCAGTATATCCTGCTTTTTGGGCTTGAGCCTTTACCACCAAAGTGTCGCCAAAAAGGACATTCCCAAACCGCACTTCCCGGTGGAATTCTCTTCCGGGGGGTTGATCACTAGTTCGCGTGCACGGGGCGAAGCGTGCTTATCAGGCGGGTCCGTTCAAGTAACATCCCCAAGCTAGGCTGGAAAAATCGGACCCCAGCAAAAAATATATTATTTTTGCCTGGTTAGTGGAAAACAAATGGGACCCCAAGAAAGCAAAAACAACATACAAAGGGGAACTAATTCTGGGGAAGCAAGGTGGTTTTTCAAGGGCTCTTGAAAGGGGAAGCCCTCAAACGCAAACAAAAACATGCGCCAAATTCGTCAAGGTGCCATCACGTGCCATATTTTCGGGGGGGGGGGGGGGAAAAACAAAAACAAAAAGCTGGATGGTTTGTCCTGGGGTCCGTCCATGTCTCATGCCCTTCGCAGCTGCGCACCAGCAAGATGAACAAGCTCCAAACTTGAAAATTTGAAGCCGCACCCCTGGGTTGCTGTTGACCCCCCGGCAAAAACCGTATTTTTTTGGGGGGGTTTAGCGGAAAACACCGTTATTTCCTGAAAAAAAGCTAAAGTCTAAAGATCCGTTGCCCACTAGCAGTCAAGGGGACCCCAGGCTACCGCCCATTTTCGTTCGCCTGGTGTGCGAGCAGCTGCTGCATCCACAGCTGGTCCGGAGACCTCAGGCACGCATACTGTGGACCAAATCCGCTCGCACCGCCTAAGAAACCGGGGTGATTGCAAGAATGGGTGATTGCAAGCCAAATGATGGTTGGCAAGATGGGGGATGTTTGATTAACAATATGATTGTTGGTGAGTTCTCTGGTTCTTTTCGGGTCCAGGTCGCCTCAACGAAAGGCCATGGGGCCCATCCCTACTGTGAATGGACGAAAACCCGCACCACTTTGAAAACAAAGGAAACCATTGTTCGTTGGTATTTACAGGGTGGATCGAATCCTTCCAGGGTTTCTTTAGGTGCGAACGGATTTCGTCCATCCACAGTATCCTCACAAAGATCGGGCACAGGGGGTGGGTCCCTTAAGGACCTTATGATCTTCCAAGCCCTACAAATGCTGGGTTAGTGGGAGGATAGTGGGAATGGTACATAAAAGTATGGGGATGGCTGTTAAATTTCTGAGGTTCCTGCTGCCAAACACAACAGAGAGGGATAATTACAATTAAGAGGGGGATCGTAAACAAACAATCCTCTCAAGCAAACGGAAATTGCCGAAAACCGCCCAAAGGTGCGTTAAAGCGGTGTACCCCCACACCCGCATTGGAGCGGAATCACCGAAATCGGTACTAAAAATATGCACAACCTTGAAATTTTGTAAGGGGAGTTGGTAGTTGAGAGCCCTAGCATTCCTGAGGGTTCCTGTTCCTTAGGGAACCCCCCCCTCCTTAGACCACCCTTAGGGCGGGTCCCTGAATGACCGAAAGGTAAGCCAATCTTGCCAAGAACTACCAGTCAAAACCATGCATAACCATTTTCCTGAGCGTGTCTCAAAATGGCTGCATTCCTGCTGGTTCCTCAAGCAGCTTCCTGAGCTCTCTTCCCACCATGGCTTTCCACCAAAATGTCCGGCTGGACCCTCAAACTACCCCCAAAAAGAAGGTTAACATTCAGCTGGAACCCTGCGGGTTGGCAGCCAAAACTTGCTTCGGCGCCCAAGCTTCGGCGCAGGCGCCCCCGACTTTTTTGCCCCGTCGATGACCCGAACCGAACCGACCCGAAGCGACGAAATTTCCCCCGGGCGCCCGGGCGTCAGCCCCCCGAGCTTCGCCAGAGCTGCGAACCTCGGGTCTTGCGACCGCGCAATTGACATACTGTGGATGGACGAAATCCGTTCGCACCACTTTGAAACCATGGGAAACCGTTGTTTGCTGGTATTTACAGGGGAACCATTCCAGGGTGTCTTAGGTGGTGTAGGATTTCCATCCACAGTAGGGATGGGCCCCATGGCCTTTCGTTGAGGCGACCTGGACCCGACAAGAACCAGAAAACTCGCCAACCAGATTGTTAATCAAACAAATCCCCATTGAGACACTTTCAACTTTTCTTGCTGTTGCGATAGGCAGGGAGTGAGAAATGGCATGAACCCAGGCTTTGGTCCCCAAGAAAACCACCAGTTGGATGGTTCATAGGAATCATTCCCTCATTCCCTACCTATCGCACCAGCAAGTCAAAACTTGCCAACCATCATTTGGCTTGCAATCACCCATTTTTGATTTGGACTTTTGAGGGTTCAGCTGCCTTTCCAACCCTTGGCGCGGTAGCAAAAAGCTTTGTTGATAGGCACTCCTCCCTACTAAAAGTGAACAGAACCAAACAACTATAAACCTCAAAACATGCCAACAGTGAAGGCACCCGAGTTTGGGTGCTCAAGGGAAACCAGTGAACAAATAGCTGTCTTTCAAGTTGCTGTTGGTTGGGTGCTCTGCACCTGTTCCTGGGCGTTGTTGTTGGCTTACTTGCAAATATTTGCCCGGCAGCCAACAACAACCAACCGAAACCATGGCAATTTGCGGGGAAGTACAGGGTTCCTTGTTCCCCTACCGCTTCCTGAGGAGGATTGGCCAGAAAACGTCTAAACTTTCTGCTTGCCACCAAAATGGTCTTCCGAAGAAGCCTAAGTCTTAGGAACTCAGGAAGTGAGCTTCGCAACAGCAACTTCCCCCTTGACCTCTTCCAGACCCCTGCTGCAAACAACTGCAACAAGCCGTCCTGGCCAGGGTACCCGTGGCCAAAACTGATGTTCACTGCCAGAGCTCAACTGCCAAAGCTCAGGAGCTACCCTTAGCTTCTGGCAATGGCGAAGTTCGCTTAGCACCCCGAGCCCCCCAATTCAAATTGAGGCCCGTAATAGTAGCCTCTTTTCAACCCGGGGGCCGGGGGGGGGAAACAAGGGCCGTCTTGAAAAGGTCGGCAGCTGTCCACTTCCATGATCGTTTCAAGGAGGGTACTTGACCTGAGCCGACGATCAGGCCAAATAAAGTTTGCATGTGCTCTGGCCCATGACTTATATGATTAACCCACAAGACACGGCTTCACACAAAGAAAGGCCACGTTGCCAACCCAACGAGTAAGCTACTTAAAACTAACCCATTGCTTCCAAACATCACCCCACCCAAAGCAAACTCACTTCAAGTCGGGCAACGTCGCCATGTTTAAAACTATCGAAATGGGACAATCTAGCGATCTAGCACGTCAAACTGTTTGGGCGATGCGCGACCCGCAACCGCTACGAGAAGGCAACAAATCAAAGCCGGCATGGACCCCATGAACGGTCCCCTCAAGAAAGTACAGCCCTTGAGGTACACGGGAGCAAGCCTGCATACTTCTTCTAAAGCGCAGCTCCTAAAAGTTCAAAGTCTCCTCTGGGGAAAACAAAAGAAACACAATCTTTTTGGGGAGGTCCACCCAAATGGATGGTTGGCCAATCCGATTCGACTGGAAAGAGCAACTAAAGAACCCAAAACAAAGAAGGATTGCCTTTGAACGACCCACCCTTTGCCTCCCTTCACAGTCTTTGCGGGGTTGGGTGTTTCTGAGAAACAGCGATGCGGCTTGGGATTTTTGCGGTTTCCGATCAAGTGGTTGGCCATGAACTTTCTGTTACCACTGCGAGGTCCTCCAGTAGAGAGGTTGGAATAAGTTAGTACCAACTTTTTGTCTGTAGTCTATTTTAGTAGGGGAACCCTCCCAACCAAACAAGGGGAGAGAAGGGCACTACTGGGGGACCTAGACTGAGACTGTCTTCTCAGTACAGTTCAGAGCATCCACAAGAGCCGCATCCGAACTGTTTCCTGGAGTTGCTGCACAGGCCAACCCCATCCAGATTAGCCGAGGTGCATAGTTGCATCCGGATATCCAGCCTGGGACTGGTACCACCTGAGCCAACTAGTGGTCGATTGCACCCGCCAGCACATATGGAACATCAACTGCCCCCTTGAAATGTGCCCCTACGCCCTGGCTGATACCGCCATGATACCGCAATGCAACCCAAGACAGCAGCACACACGCTTTCATTCCCAATGCAAAAGGGGTGTATCTGAGGTCAAAGGATGACCCATTTCACATTCCCCACGCATTACCCTCCAACGAGCATGGGTCAGTGTATTTGCGAGTGTCCAAACACCCATCCTAATTGGCCGAACACCCAGACACCCGGCAGCGCAAGAGGGGTCCTGGTACTTCCCGCCTAAATCTGGGAAGGCCTTCTGGTTGACTCTTAAGAGAGCCACAAGGAAGCCAATCATCGTCGTCTGGTGCAGTTGTGGCCACGAGACGTATCGGGTGATCCTTTGAAAGGCCCCCAATGCCGGAATGCTAGCGCCGAGAGTAGGGTATGGGGAGTATAGGGAAACACCTCGAAGAGCACCTGGTTAAGCCCTTTGATTTCTTGGATACCAACCAGGCGATCCCTATGACCTTGTCACTGCAAAGGCCATTCCAGAACGATGGCTAAAATCTCACTGAATCAGGGACCCCCTAAGTACAGGAATCCACACCTTCATTCTTGAACAGACTTCGGCCCCCTCTCGCCCCGTTTTGCTCACCAAGGCGCATGGCATCGTAGCCGGGCTGGTTCTGATACCACCTGAAGTTCTTTGGCAGTATGAAGCGCGTGGGAAAACCGGGGAAATCCATTCGAACGGAGTCCGGTCCGTTTGAGAGGAACCCAAATCCAGCACCCTACCTCCCTGGCCATGAACCTCACCAGACAAAGACCCTCAAGAGAAAGAATGTCTAAAAACCAGGCCGAAAGTCAGCTGACATGAAACTTGCCTGGAGGGTCCTGGTTGGAAGCATTTTGTCTAAGATGTTGAAGGGAAACCTCCAGCAAAATATTGCAAATCGGGCACCGCTCGGGTGCGGCTGCCTTTAGGCTGTGTCTTGTTGGGGACCCCTTTGCTGTGGGCTTTTGCATGGTTTCCCCAACGGGAAAACCGGCCCGGTACCCCTAAAAACGTCACACCCTGTTAGGTGGTCTAGCAAAAATGACACATCCCTTGCAGTATTTCGTGCAGATCGAAGAACACGGGCTATCTTGCACCCAGAACATCGTTTGTTTAGACCAGTCGGTGCAAGAGCGACCTTCTCCAAATAATGTGGATGAACGCAATCCTGCACCACTTTGAAATCATGGGAAACTGTTGTTTGGTATTTCTAGGGGAATCATCATTCCAGGGTTTCTTAGGTGGTGCGAACGGATTTGGTCCATCCACAGTATCATGGCTGTTTGGCTTTCCATGTAAAACAATGCTCAAAAAATGCAAGAGCCCGAAGGGTCATGACCCCTCCAATGCACCCCCGCGGACCCTCCAATGGAGAACCCCGACCAATTCCTCACGGGAACCAGTCTTGAGGGCTCAAAAACAATCGAGACCCTCAAGGCACTGAACATTATTCACTTTAGCAGGGGATCTGAAAACGGACAGCCCAGGGAAGTCTTATCCCACAAATGACCTGAAGATTAGCAAACACTACGTAGGATCATGGGAAGCCAGTGCTTATCTTGGGGGTCTCCCCAAAAATTGATAGAAGGCGAGGCTTTTGCTTTGGCAGACTGTCGCTGAGATCCGGGCCCGGCAGAAGGCCTAGGAGATGAGCCGAAATCTCACTTCAGCGTCCCCGTATGTGTTGTTGGGCTGTTTCCCTTCGATCCCCCGAGAAAAATCAAAACAAAAACAAAAAAAACAAATCGTTGTTTAGTGGAAACAACTGTGGATGGACGTGGGAAACCAGTGTTGGTTGCTATTTGCAGGAGAATCATCATTCCGGCATTTTTTAGGTGGTGCGAATGGATTTCGTCCATCCACAGTACCACTAAACCAAGTAACACCAAAACATACCAAAACAGCGGGCTATACCACTTTGACTCCGTTCTCGCCGCACGCCGGCATCTCTTGAACCTTCAGCTTCCCATTGACTCATTGGTGGTTTGGAGCTCGGTGGTTCGGAGGTTAGGGATGGTTTCCCATTTCCCAGGACCCAAACCCAACCAATCCAAACCAAGCCAGGCGCCGGCCTCGTTACATGTCATGTGGCTGGTTTTCTGAGACTCTCTGCCCCTGTCAGGTTGCTTTCCGGACCGGGAAGCCACCATTTTGGGCTTCGCTGGACCCCCCTCCTCTCCCTCATTTTGACACCTACCCGTGTGGATATTGCCTACGTAGAAGTCACAGGAACCGGCGACCGAGAAGGTCCAGTCGCATTGAGCAGCACCCAAAGCAACACGTTTTACCTCGAAGGGTTTAATCCTTGGAGCACCCTGGTCTTCTTGTAACATCTAGGTGGCGGGAAAATGGACCGTTGGTTCTACCAAAAATGAAAGGCACTATCAAACCTGGCAGGTTGGGTGCTCACTTCTTGGTGCTCAGCGCCCGATTTCCCTGAGGCCTTTCACTCGCCAGTCACCAGTCGCCAGTCGCCCGTCACTCTGAGCAAGATACTGCGAAAACTGCAGGCCCGCTGCTCCTCAGAGCGAAATCATGGGTGGATTCGCCAGGGGCAGAATGAAGCAAGGGTGTTTCCTTCTGTCACTTCCCGAGTGGACTGGCCAAAAAAAGTCTCCATTTTCTTTGTACCACTAAAATGGTTGTCCCAAAAAGTTAAAAAAATCCAGCAACTCAGGAAGTGAGAATTCTTGTCCTCGAAACACATTTGCTGCAGGTTGTTTTTTGAGGGTTACTGTGTTGCATGTGTGTCTCGGTTTTGTTTATGCTTTGGTGTTGCTGTTTCGCTGTTCTGGAGGAACATGGGCCAACCTGAAGATTCTAAAATGGCGCCGCAATCGAGCCATTGGCGCAAGTCACAAAGTCAGCGGTTTGCTTCCTGTCACCAGCCCTTCGATATTCCGCGTGGTTTGTTGGAAGGGCGGAGCGGGGATATTCATTGGGAAACCGCGGGAGTCCTCTTTTGCAGCGCGATGGGATCACGAGCAGTTCAGAACGCCTGAGCAGAGAACTGTTTGCCTTGAAATCCCTGGTTCATCTTTTCAGCCATTTCCTCTTACCCAGTGGATCCATTTGCCTGTATGGTGAGAACCCAGGGCTTGCCACCCCTTTAGAAACCATAAGGAACATGGATCAAAGGCTTGCCATAAGGGCGACCCGCCTGGGATCCACAGAGTTGCATTTAAACCCAGAGCCTCAAACGCGTCATGGGCCCCCCCAACCCCAAATCCGGGAGCCCTCGCCGAAGTCCGGCCTGGGAAGCGCCGCTGCAGGCGAGCTTGACTTGAGGGGTGTCCACACCGTTTCTGTTAACAACATACTCTGGATGGGTGCGAAATCCAGAAATCGCGCCACTTCATGAAACCGTGGAGTTGAAACCATGACGTTGGTTCGTGCTTACTTTGGGGAATCGAATCAGACATCAGGGTAATTCGAATCGGATGATCTGCACGTATCTTAGACCGGTTGTCGTTCGCATCAACTCTTCATGGCGACTCATTGACTTGGCCCAACAGGGTATGCAAGGAAAATAAGAGGTTCATATTGTTGGGCTGCCCTCAGATCCCCCGCTAAAAGTTTAACTTTTAGTGGGTTAAATGGAAATTACCACTAAACACTAAAAGGCTGAAAAACTAGGGGATGGCTGGGAGTTTCATGTTCACCCACAATGCTGTGGATGGCTGCGAAATCCTCTTAGGCACCACCATTCAGAATCCCTGAAACAAGGGTTCCCCTGCAAATACCAACCAACAAAGGTTTGCCACGGTTTCATATTCTTCCATTTGCTTTTTGGTCCAATGGAAAAAAGGAAACACATTTCCAGTGGTAAAATCGAGCAACAATTACCGGAGACCTAAGTTGAGCTGCGAGGCCCAATCAGTTTCCCAACCGCCTGGCTAAGTGAATTGTGTCAGGCCCGCCCAAAATCCAAACACATGGGCAACCGCATTCACCAAGCGACAGGGTCGTTAGAAGGCTCGCTCCCGACCGTAAATGGGAATGGAAGTCACATGAAAACAACAGCCCCTGGAACTCTCGGGC
The DNA here is from genome assembly GCA_963377175.1 of Effrenium voratum. Classification (NCBI taxonomy): domain Eukaryota; class Dinophyceae; order Suessiales; family Symbiodiniaceae; genus Effrenium; species Effrenium voratum. The sequence continues at coordinate 151,120 of CAUJNA010003683.1, read as the reverse complement.
CTTCACACTGCATGGCTTTGAAACAATCCGATCTGTTGCATTGGGTGGGCCACCAACTGACCTCAAGATAAGACATGACTGAGTGATCTTTCAAGGTTTGAAGCTGGCTTGGCGCTGGGCAAGCAAGTCAAAGAAGGAGTAACACACATTTGTGCAACATTCATCAACTCAAACGCCTCCGGCGTCGCATTGAGCTGCCCACAGAAACTGCTAACTACTTCGTTGATCTGGCTCTCGTCCCGATACGACAGCATACCACGCGGAGAGCAAAAGTGGCTCAGGAGCGTGATGGGATCGCAGCAGCCGCCCTGCCCCAGCTTCATGGGAGGTTTGGCAGAGGCCGCATTTTGAGGGGGTCCTTCATTTTCCTAAATGCGGCACACTCACCTTTTGAGGATGGGCTGGCTGATTATGATCCCTCTTCAAAGCCCCCATAATTGCGCGTGATTTATCAGGAAGGCCCTCGAGGAGGCCAAACTCCAGCCTCTCTGGCACCCGCAAAAGGACACGCACACACACACACACCACACACACACACACACACACCCAGGCTCCAGGCATCGATGCGTAGCCTCGGAGGGGTGAGAAAACCGTTGGAGCTTTCATCTGGGTGCGCATATGGAACCCCCACCCCGGTTGTTGGATGGGAAACTTAGGTATGTAACCGCTGGACACTTGACTGAACTCAAATTGGTGTGTGTTTTTGGAGTCGGTACCTCTTTAGGGGTTGTTTAAAAGGGAATCCCAAAGGAAAACCGAAAGTCCCCCTTTGACACATGCCCAAATAGCGTGCAACACATGCATTGCATTCTTGCAACAAGAGTTAGGGCGGCAAGAGTTCAGATGGGGTCCAACAAAAAACTCAGGGTTTTGGCGTTGGAGGGATGCCACAAGGCGGCCGTTTGGAGGGTTCCTCTTTGATCGAAACCCATGACCTTGCGAGCTTTCAGTGTTGATCGGGGGTCCAAGGCCGACCCTTCATTCACCCTTTGCGTGGGTATCATCCTTGCGCCTTACCTGGCACTTCTCAGCTGGGAATGAGAGACTCCCCCGTTCTAAATCATCTCCTCCATTTGCTCAAGTCTGGAAGAAGTTGAGCATTATTTCCTGTAGCGATAGGTTGCCATGTCAACCTGCTACCCTGCAGTCATTGCCCCACTCCACTTGCAACGAGGGCTTCAAATATAAAACAATGAGCCAACCCTATTTCGGCACTGGCAAAGGACCTGCATGATCACCTTTTCAAGCGTGATGCACTTTTGGGCTGCCACATCACTCGGACCAAAGGGGAATGACAAGAGCTAGCAAAACTAACAGTTGGATCCTTGGACAATCACTTGCCCAAAGGTCCGAAACAAGTAAAGGGTTGACCTTTTGGGACCTCCAAAAAGTGGAACATAGGAAAACCAAAAGTTCAAACAGTTTTGGGGCAAAATGTTTGAACCATTCATGACATGGTTGGCATGTGGAAATCAAAAGAAAGACCTGCAAATGTTACACCAACTAACATGGAACCTTGGTCCAAACCAGGACCTCCCGAAACGTCAACCGCAACCTGAAAGAACATATCCCCGAAGCAAAAGGCCTTCAAGGTGGGCATCATGTACCTCAAAAGGCGAGTCTCAAACATAGGCATTGTGGATCAGGGCGTCCAGGTGGGCCAAGTGTTGTTGGTGTTGAAACCATTGAAGGATTTGTCGATTGTCTGGACAAAGGCGCAGTTGGCGCCGTTGCATGTCCCGGCAAGGGTCACCTCTCATCGACCAGCGGCATCATCCGATCAACTTCCATTTGCTTTTGACCCCTAGGAACAATCAAAAAAACATATTTCCAATCGTGAATTCGATTCTTTAAAACCAACAGGGGAAAATAATAATAACAAACAAAAAACAAATGGAAGTTCCATTAGTGATAGATTCCTTTTAAAACCAGCAAGGAAACATCACACATATTTTTAAAGTGAGCTTCCCTTTCGTGGGGTGATGCTTAAACAAAGAGGGGTAGACAAACAACGTGTTCGCTTCCGGAGTGGACTGGCCAAACAAGATCTGGACTTTTTATTTACCACAAAACTCGTCATTCCAAAAAGTGTAAAGTCCATGAACTCAGGCAGTGAGTCACCTGTTCCACATTAATTTGGTCTGCTCAGAAAACGGCTTAAAAACATAGCTTCGCAGGAGCCCCCGGCAAAGGGAAACTAGAATACGGGTCCTGTTTTAGGGGGGGCTTTCTGATGGCACTTTCGTGTGATTTGTTGTTTTTGTTGACTGATGTTTCTCGCAAAGTTACCCTCAGGTGGTTGGTTCCGCTGGATTTTTCGTGCGCGACACTGGCCCTACGTGGATTCCGATTTCTCTCGTCTTCAGTTCCCGAGGCTCCGAGGTGCCGCGCTCGAGGACTCTGTGCCTTGTGCTGCGACCTGGGAGCGGAAGGCATCGAAATCCGGAAAAAGATCGCACCACGAAATGAAAAGCCACAAGGATCGAGGGGCAGCCAGGTTTCACGTGTCTCTCACCAATAGCTGTGAGAGGCAGCTATTGAAAAATAACCTTGAATTTCGCTCCAGGATCGAGTTGAAACCATGGCTCGTTGGTTGGTATTTACGTTGGTTGGAATCAAATCAGAAACCAGGATGGTGGTGCGAAATGGATTTCGGCCAGCCACCGTATGGAACGACATGGTGGGGTATCCTTCTTTTGAGGGTACCCGTTTTTGAATTGCTTGGGTTGGTTGTAAAATTGGACACGCATTTGTAGGTAAGCCTCAGTTGCCCAAAGGACCCAAAACTAACAGGTTAACCTTTTGGCACCTCTACTAAAAATGGCTCCCAACATGGGAAAACCCAAAGGTCAGATCCGGTCGATTCGCTTTGGACTGAGAAGCGGCAGCCATTTGTAGGTCTGTATGTGAAGAGACACAAAATTACTAGGCTGGAATTAGAACCCCAGCATTCTTTTTTGCCTGGTCAGTGGAAAACAAAGGGAACCCCAAAAAAGCAAAAAGCAAAAAGGGGAGCTAATTCTGGGGAAGAAATGTAAAAGACACACATTGCGATCAGAACTCCTAGGGACGGCGAAACGGTTCCAATAGAAACCTTCCGAACTGGATTTCGATTGGAATGGGCTTGGTGGTATCTATTGGCGGTTTTTTTTGTTGGATTTGAAAATTTGATTGGTATCTCTTCGATTTGGAATGGATCTTCGGTTGGATTGGTGGTTTGGCCAGGTTTCGATTGGAAGCCGTTGGCTTGTTTTTTGAGGCCCTCCCCCAGGCTACATGGATGCTCGCCTGGGAAGACTTGGTTCCATCTACACTCATGTCAGTGTGAGGGAGGTGTTTTTGGGAAACCACCCGCAACGTCAACACCCAACCAGAGGGTAGCTCAACAATACCAATTCCAAAAGCACCGCATCGCGACCACTCCTACGGTGAAGAGTGTCTGTTGATGGCACAAATGGAACGCACACAGGAGCCGCTGATAAACAAGTGAGTCTGTCGGTTGTAAAATCAATTTGGTGTGTTCCCTCATATGCTTCCAACAAAAATGTACCATAGACTACCCAGTTTCCACCCGCATGGTTATATAGCATAGATACGTAGTCGAACGCAACAAACATGGCCAATGGGGTTTTGGGCGCTGCTCCTAGCATGGAGAAACCCCCGCATGCGAAAATGAATGTAACAAGTCAACACAAAACACTAGACACACCAAAACCAGCAAACTTGAAGCTAAATCAGCCAAGTGTTTTTTCGGCATTGCCCAATGGATATTGTTGGAACCGGATCCATGCACCAACATGGAACCCTCGAGAAAAGGCCTATAAAATCCAACTGACTTCAAGGGCAATCAGGGTCCATGTTGAGTGGTTCAGAGCAGCCCTTGGCGGCTTCAAACTACAGATCATTGGACAATACTTTAGTTGCCCAAAGGACCCAGAAAATTGAAGGTTGAGCTGCTGGGCCGTGACTAGAAATGGACCAAAACCGGGAAACCAAAAGGTGAAATCAGCCTTGGGCAAGTGAGATACTGATCTAAACCGTTTGTGCTCTCTGTCTCAACTGGCTTGGAAAAAAGTCCAGAGCGCCTTCTGGGCACCCGGCGAACGGACTACTGGAATATGCCATAAGATGCACACCAGTTTCCACCTGAGTTCCGGGCTGCAAACTCTGCCACTTAGTCTTCCTTTTGCTTATTTGCCCCCTGGAAGAAACAAATCACTTTTCCAGTTGTGATAGATTAGATCCCTTTTTGACCAGCAGCGGAAAACAAACATGTGTATTAAGCAAATGGAAGTAGCTGGAACTCCTTCCACGTGATCCAGGCATTTTTTTCTGGGTAGAACACCTTCTTCGGTGAATGTAGGCTTGCACCCAATAATTTGCAGTCACAATCAAAACCGATCGGACTGAAATTGCCCGATCCGTCCAAATCCATCCAAAGAACGAAACAGGCGGCAAAGGCACCCATGTATGGTTGCGACTGTCCGTACCCTCATCTACCGGGGTTTTTGTGGGATGCCCTTTCAAAAACAATCCAAACACGGCCACCACGAACAACAGGACACACGGAAGGCCACTCACCACTCAAGCTTGCTGCATGGCAAACGTTTCATGGTCACCAGCATAGGGGCTTAACGGCCGCTTGCGGCTTCTTAGTTGGCTGGTCGGTCCTACCCGCTATGAGAACAGGTACTTCAATCAAATGCTCAGATTTCCGGCTGCAGACTTTAGAGCCCCCGAAAAAGAACGGTTTGTTGCTTGTTCAAACCATAACCTGATGAACAGCAAAAAAAGACAAGAGGTAAGCCCAGCCCGGCAATGATGACAAACAGCGAAATGCGCGAACAGAAACAAACGGTCCCTTCCTGCAATTGCAGTTGTTGCCCCCCCTCGTCTTCTGCTAACTCCACCCAAGCAACAAAAACAAATGTGAGAACCGTGTGAGGTATCGGTTTTGCTATCGCTAACAAACTTTGATCCCAACAAAGGTGTACCGCCACATGGTCGAACAAACCAACAGGTTCCAAAGTTTGAAACAGAGCAACGGCCAATATTCACTGCCATCTACTGTAAGGGATGGCACGGTTCACACTCACCAACCATACCCTTGGGAAATAGGAGGTTTACTCACCATCTCAATGAGGCATGGAACCTGCTATTTGCTCGTCTTCTCGTTTCTTAACATATATACTGCCCAAACAAACCTGGGCTGCCCTCAGATCCCCTGCTGAACGCTTAACTTCTAGTGGGTTAAACGGAAATCCCCACTAGACCCCAAAAAGCTAAGGAACCGGATGGCTGGGAGCCACCAAGAAACATGGAACCCGAAAAGCCACGATTACCGGCATCTCCTTGTGGGGCTCAGAGCCATCCAGATTTGAGAGGTTAGAATAAGGCTACCAACTTATCTTCGTCTATTTTAGTTGGGTCCCGAAGCCTCCCAACCAAGAAAGTTGGTCTTCTGGAGTCTATCTTAGTCACAGCGAGATCTTAGGAAGGGGAACCCTCCCAACCCCAAAAAAGTGGGTCAGAAAGCGCCCCAGTTGCCGGGGGACCTTTGGAGTTCCGTTCCCCCTTCCGGGCGCGATCCGGATCGATGTCACCTCGTGAAACCCGCGGAGCCCCAGGAAGCCGAAGATCGGAAAGGAAGTTCCAGCGAACAGCGAGCCAACAGCACCAATGGGGGTGCCTGGACCAGCAAAAACTGCCCATAAAACATAGAATCACCAAAACAAACCCCAAACTTTTCGGGGGCGATAACCCATTGTTGAGGAATTCTGAGGGTTCAGGTGAATCTCTTTTTGAGGCTCACTGCCCCGCTTGTTGTCGTTTTGGAGGGAACCGGATTCGCGCTGTTCGGCGCGAGACCTATTTTCCGCGAACGCTCAAAGCCGGAGCCGTCTCAACCCAGGGGTTTCCGTTTGGACCTGGTGATCTATTCTTCTTTCAAGTGACCCTGTGGATATCAATATGGCGTTGCTTCTTAAAACGCCAATTTTGAGGAGGTGCCCCAGAAAACACTCGTCTGTTAGGCTGGACTAAGAAATCATCGCGAAACCAATTGGCCGCCTTGGCATTCCCATGTGCATGGTCACTTCTTAAATGGATGGGCACGGGCATGGTCAAAACAGCACTTGGTTTACCACTATAACATTATCAAATCACAAAAAGCTGCACTTCAGCCCGAAACGGAACTCGGGGAGTGAGACAAAACACCACGGAATCTCGGAAACACACAAGCTGGTGGAGAAATCTCCCGTTTCGGGCTCCAACCTTGGAGATTCCGCAACTTGTATGGAAGGCGTTTCGCAGCCTGGTACTGAAAGCTAGGTGTGCGCATCTCGCGCGGTCAGAGGGGCATCCAAAAGCAGCCCGGTGAGACAAAGTGCCCTCACTTGCATGAATGACCTGGAAAGCTGTTCCTTGCGGCTGGCTGCTTTCTTACTCGCAGTGCACCTGGAAAAATAAGGGCGATCACCTTTTGGGCCAATGTAAATAACTCCTTTTAGAAACACTTTGAAGAAGCACCAGCCAGGGTTTGGCCAACCCTTGACTTAGGGAGTAACAGCCTTGATTAATTAAGACGAACCCCAAGTGGTGAGGTAAAGGGAAACCATCCAAGTTGCTTGCCTTTGATACCCAATGATCGGTGAAGTGGTCCACTCGATTCGCTTTCAAGTGAGTGCACTTGGCGATGGCTCCCGTCAGTCAGGAGGGCCGCAGGAAAGCCTCGGAAGGCGGCAGCAGAAAGCCCGTGCAGGTGTTGCTCCTATTAACCCAAGTGCTTCCAGTTGCGGCTACTGTGGAGAAATCCTGCAGTTTGGCTGAGGCCCTATGAGTAGTGGAACAAGTTTGCGATTCACCATGTACCAACGCGTGCAGGATTTTGTCCATCTACAGCAGGCAAAGGGATACCGCCATGCAAGAAAACCTATAGCCTTCTCCGTCGGCCCTCAACAGCCACCAGCCGTAAGAGTAAGGGCCGCAGCAATCCATTCTTTCATTTGCTTGTTCGTCCCTGGAGACAATAACGATATGTCCAGCAGTGAAATCGATTCCCTTCAAAAACTAAATTTAATTTCAAGCATGGCACGGCAGAAATTGAGCTTCTGAATTTCTGCAGGGGCATCAAGGCAACTCATGACATGACTCTAGGCGCACCTGGAAGGGCGAAAAATTGATTGTTCCAAATCAAGCCTGGTCTGCTTAGATCAAACGCTTTGGCCCACACGAAGCTCTTACATAATACTTGGCTGTCTTTTTTACAGGACTCCCAACATGGCGTTCCTTTCGGTTTCCCTTTAAAACAAACAATGGGGTACCCTCCAAAAAGACGGTCACCCAGTTTGCTTCCATGCTCAGCATGGCAATGACCTATTTTCATAGGCTTTGGACCGAAAGCATCTAAAAGGATCGTAAGCAAAGGTGCCAGTACCTCGAGTTTGACAAACAAGGGCTCCCTTGACTTTGTATGGCGACAGCGACCCGTGTCCGAAAAGCTGAACCTTTTGTTGCTTGCCTTGGGTGTTTGATTCACCAAGCCAGTGAGTTGTTGGTGACAATTCGGAAGGAACCCACTTACTTGGGTGCTGTAGATCCCCCGGCAAAAAGTTTAACTTTTTACCTGTTAATTAAAAGGAAATATGAAGGGGATCCAAAAAGTTAAAGTCTAAAGATCCAACCCAATAGCGGCAGAGCTTATAAGCCCCTCGCTGGAGTTCATCGCCCTGCTTTTAGTGGGTCCTCAAGTGGCTACGTCAGCTGCCCTATGCTGCCCTCCAGCAGCCCAAGCATACATCCTACACCGACCTCGGCTGCGATACAAGGGAATTCTCGAAATCAGTGGTCAGTTGGTACAAACAAAAGTATGTTCTGACTGGCCCAAGTGTATCCGTGGAAAAACCAAAAAAACGCTTAAGCCAGTCAGAACCACTTCCCGGTATGAACAATAAATTCCTACCCAAAGCCACGTCAAACATCAAGAGGGCGTATATCCGCACCCATTTATGCTTGGGACTTTGCCCTCAATCTTCGCTTTGGGTTTTAACTAGGTCCTCCAGATTTAAGAGGCTAGAATAAGGGTACCCTGTGTTCTGTAGACTATTTTAGTAGGGTCCCGAACCTGCCAACCAAAAGAAGTGAAAGAGCACTACTGGGGGACCTAGACATTAGTTAAAGGCTGAGGGCGTGTAGGTCCAAAAAAAAGCCCATGGCCATTTTGGACCCCGTTCCCATAATTAAGCCATCACTAGCGGTTACTTATCCCATGAACTAGGGGTTCATACACTCTCACGTCCACTCACTTTCGATCGAGAGGATGGACCAAAAGAAGTAACCAAACTTCCGGTATACCACTAAAATGCTCGAAGCCAAAATAAGTCTCAAGTCCAGAAACCCGGGTGAGTCCAGAAACACGGAGCCCATTTCCCAGCCGACCTCGGGCGCCGCGTAGGTGAGGTTGCCCACGGAGCTCCTGCCCTGAAGGCTCGTTGAGATTCTGGGGCCTGTTAAAAACCATCCAAAACCAAAACAAAAAGCAAACGCACCATGCTCGTTTTGTGTGCGGCAATTTTAAAAATCTTCCAAAACCCCAAAACCCCAAAACCAAAAACCAGAAGAAACGCAACTTGCTCTTTTTGTGTGTGGCCTCTTTGAAAGTCATCCAAAACCCGAAAACCGAAAACCAGAAGAAACGCAACATGCTCTTCCCCGGTGCGCGCAACCCGGCCACGCTAAACTGACAAATCTGTTCAAAGGGTTTTTTAACTGAGTGTTGTCATATGAACCCTAAATTGTTGGCACATTGGCCAACCAAATCCTAGTGGCAAAACACTCAAGAGCCCACACAATTGGAAGAGGCTTGATGGCTTCTTTAAAGCTTAAGGTGTGTATAGTTAACAAAGCCGCTTGCCACTATGGTAAGCGGGGGAAGCCTTCGTCAAAAATAAGGTTTAAACAACAGTGGTAACTAGTGGTCTGATTGCCCGCATTTCACCCAGGGACACCCCCCGTAGTCAACCAGGGTGGTTCACCAATCTCCCCGAATCAACCCCCCGGTGTTAATGCGCCATTCGCCCGTGACACCAATTCTTCATTTGCCTAAGGCCCCTGGAAAGAACAAACTTATGCCAAGTAGTGATGGACTCCCTGAAGACCAGCAGGGGAAACATAAACAAACAACTCATTTCAGCAAATTCCAGAAAAATAACAAGAGTGAAACAAGCATGCGAGTTGTTGGATTTACCGAACGGTTCGATGGGTTCTTCACAAAGCATGCTTCGCTTGGGTTTGCCTAGTTCATTCATCCGGGAAAACTCGGTTGCTTTCTGCACCCCTGCTAAAAGTGACTAACTTTTCGTGGTTCAGTCCGGAAAACCCCTTAGTTGGATCAAAAAGTTCTTCAGTCAACTAACAGCCCTTGAAGCAAAATGCATCAAAGAAAGCCCCCTTCGCCCGGCTTTTTCCCCTCTTCAGCCCGCACGGAGAGGCCTGAGAGCCGGCTGCCCGAGGCCTAGGCGACCAGAAATCCCCAGCTGTTCATACTGTGGATGGCTGCGAAATCCGCTCGCACCACCGTTCAGAAGCCGTGGGGAAACCATAAGGTTTGTTGGTATTTACAGGTGAATCGAATCAGAAACCAGGGTTTCTTTAGGTGGTGCGAAATGGATTTCGTCCATCCACAGTAGGATCACCTGAGTGGATTTGCCCAACACGAAGACATGTTGCCCACTAAGAGGTAGCAAAATTGTTGAAATGCCCACCTCCCGGAACTGCGAACATGAAGCCGTCACCGAACCTGCCATGCCCCGAACCAGAACTCCCACGGGCAGCTCCTCTCAACTGCTCCCTCTTTGAAAGCAAATCTGGATACCCCCAGCTCCAAGTCCGGCTCCCTTCCAATCACCGGCCAGGAACACTTTTTCTTTACCACCCAAACGGTCGAAAACATTTAAAAGTTGAAAGTGCAGAAACTCAGGGAGTGACTGGTTTGTCAAAGGTTCATAGTCATAGAGTTTTGTCCATGTATCCAGGATTCGGTCCTTCCACATCTTTTGTTGCCTATTGAAAATGACCCGCGAATGGTAAAGTGTTATAAAGCTGCTATACCCCCCCCTCCGGGTGCATTTACAGGGGGGTGTCCGTTGTTTCTTGGGGTGGGGTCCCCGAAATGGGGGACTTGAGCTTGCCTTGCTGAGCTCTTCATAAGTGCAAACACATGGTATAACAACCTGCTTTGGGTTTCCCGGAGTTGCCATGGCCAAGGAATTCGACCGGATCCCAAACTCCCCCCCCCCCCCCCCCCCGGGTTCCTCCGAAGCCAAAAAAAACGACTGGGGCTCCTTGGTTGCTGTTGACCCCTCTGCAAGAAAGCTTCGTGGGTCCAATAGAAAATCCACAAAGCCTCCAACAAAGAAGTTAAAAGCCCGTAGAGATCCAGCCCCAATCGGCAAATACCTGCGTTGGACCAAATGTTTCGGTATGGGGTCTTGCCCCTGAAGGCCTGGAGAAAGTCCTCTCCAAACAAACTGGTCCGGTCCAGACAGTGTGGGGAGAAAATTATGAGCCAAAGCTACGGTCGGGAAATCTAGTGATCCCATGTTCCTCCCACGTGGCCCATCCTTTCGCCAGCTTTTGCCGGCTGGCGTCGTTGAATCCCGATATCCCCCTAACCCACTCCATATTTTCCTCAAACCAAAATTCCTGCGATGGCAAAAAAACGTTGGAGTCCAGTGCCCTTCTTGGACTTGTCTTGAAGGCCAAAGGGACACCACCACAGGTTTTTGGCGGGGCCGGCTTTAAGACCGGGCCAACTGATGCGGAACTTAGAATGAACCGCAGACTTTGAATGAATGACAGAGCCGTCCTGCAGCTAAGTGGCTCCCCAGACAGCGCCTGGTAATTGGTCTCCACCGGGGTGACACTGCGGACCAAACCTTCCGGTGCATGAACCATCCGGAAAAGACGTGATGTAGCTGCGTGTATTGCATGCAATTGAAACTCTATATATATATATATATAGATGCATGCATATAAGCGCGTAACATTTGGCAGGTTCTCGCAACGGGACAAACAAAAACAAGCAACTAACACCAGGATATTCCAGCCCTGGTGGGGGTAGGATTGCTTTCGTTGGCGTGTTGCTCTTTGCCTTTTTGGCAATGATGCACGGCATTGGCTGGTTATTGCTACGGACCAAGACAACAACTCACTTCCCGGGTGGACCGGCCAAACAAGTCCAGGAACTGTTCCACTCTGGTCTTTCCAAAAGCTTTAAAGTCCATGAACAAATTTCATGAAATTAAGCTAAAGTATCGAAATTGAAGTTGATTTTGGATTCAATTAGCAATTCCTATGGTTGTTCTCTGCATTAGGTGTTTGTGTTCGGCAAATATTGGATTCTTAGTAGATGTTTTCACAAATTCAATCAACTAGAAACAATGCATAGCCGCTATAGCCTTGATAGGAAACGCTTCCAAAGGCTGTTTCAATAGAGTTGAAAAGGCATGTAGCTGGAACAATATGAATTGGCTTGCATTTGGATGCAAATTGAACGTCCCCTGCAACACCGTAAGAGTGTTACAGGCACGTGAAATCTGTGGAAGCGTACTTTGCGTACTACTCTGATACTGAAAAGTTGCGCTTTCTATGCTTTCTGAGCTGGAGCTACCAACGCGTACTTCGATTACAACAAGTCGATGAGGTTCAAGATTCCAGACATCGCTTCCTGGCTGAGATTCAAGATTCAAGATGCTGGAAAACGACGTATGGGGAATCGTGACCCTCACTTACCTCAAGTGGTTTTGAGGTTGGTGTTGGGAGGAGAGGTTACACATCTATACAATTATATATATATATATATGGTCAGGCCCCCCCCATGAACTACCTTTCCTTCTTTCTTCATAAGATGACTGCAAGATACACATACATATATATATATATATATGTAGTAACATATGTATCTATGATTATCTATGTATCATTATATATGGCTCCGCCACGGCCCCTAAAACATGGTGAATCGTTTAGCTTCTTGGTGCAAAACCTGCTGGTGCCCAGTAGGGAACCACCAAGTTTGAGTGTTGGGAATGAGCCGTTTTTTTTGGATTCCCGAAGAAAGCAAACGATGGTTTTTCGTGGGGTCATTCCATGTCTCATTCCCATGATTAGAGTTAGGCCCAGTTCTCGAACGTATACTGTAGTGTTTGCTTCACTTTGAGTCACTAACATGTAAAATGTATCCTAAGTCTACCCCAGTTTGCCTATCGAACCAGCAGGAAAGAACTGTGCGAAGAGGCCGTGCTAAGCCGCGCACCTTGGCTGCTGGTGGCCGGAGGAGTGGCTTGTCCTCAGAATTCGACCGATGCCGGCGCTCCGCCCTCCGGCGCCCTTGTCCTTTGTGGCACGGATCACTGGAGTCCCCTTGATTGACGTTAGAAGGGGATCAAAAAATTAAACTTGAGCAGCTAAGTGGGGATTTCCCGCCAAACTGCAATAAGCAAAAATGTAAGATGTTTCCTCACGATAACCATGTCCCCCTGAAAGGCTGCCTATTTAGAGAGGTTAGAAGAAGTTGGTACCCGGTTTTGTTTTTCTCCTTTTTGTCGATTTTCGTAGGGCAACCCAAAACCTCGAAAAAGAAACGGTACAAAGGGCCCTGCCAAGGAAACCTAGTTGCAATTCACCGGTTCCATTGCAACGATCGATCTCCACTTTTGGAGGTTCCCAAGGTGCAGGAAGGACATCCTTTGAGCAGGCCGGCAAACTGGGAGGCGGAATAGAACAACTCCTTACTGAAAGGGGAACCACCCCCGGTCAGCTGGCAACCAAAGAACTTGTCTGTTGCATTCTCACCCGTTTCTTCGCAAAACTTGCTATGGTGGAAAAGACTTGTTTGCAGCCCCCGCACCAGCAACTCTTGCTGAGTGGCCTGGCCAAACAGAGTCCAAGCTGCTTGTTTGCACCCAAACGGTCTTCGAAGTTTATAAAGTTAATGAACTCAGCAAGTGAGACAATGAACAGAACCAAACAACACACATTTGTGAAACAAACGAGTTGACCAAAGGACCACCATATCAAGAGTTAAGCTTTAGGGGCCTTGACGAAAGCAAAGCAAAGGGGAAACCTAAACCTCCGCTTGCCTAAAGTCTCCTGCACAAAAAGAACAAACATGTCCAGTACAAACAGAAGTCCCTTTAAACCAACAGGGGGTACAAAATCACACTTTTCGTTGCCATAAGAATGGCCCAAAAACCCGAATCGAAACTCAGGGAGCGAGAGGTTCGGCCAAAGCTTTGGGCATAGTATCGTAGGTGTCTTCTTGGGAAACAAAATGCCAAACTGACACCTCGAAAGGACACGTAAAAAAAAAAAAAGCCTAAAAATATAAACCAACCAAGCCAATCCAGAGTCCTTGTTTTTTGCAGCCCCCGAGTAAACACGAACAGAACCAACAAAATAACAAACCCAAAAACTTGATCCAAGAACAGCTTACTAGCCCAAAGGACCTGGACATAGAAGGTGATCTCCTTTTGGGGCCTAGAAGGTGATCACCTTTTGGGGCCTTCACCAAAATTGGGTACCAAAAAGGACACCAAAAGGGCATTTCAGGTGGTCTTTGGGCAAGTGAGACGGTGAAGTGAGTCTATTTGCATCCAAACCCTCCATTTGCTTTAGTCCCCTGGAAGAAAATAAACATACTTCCAATAGTGAAATTGATTCCCTTTAAAACCAATCAGGGGAAAATCAACACAACATGGCTGTGGGTCAAAGATAGGTACCCAGAAAGGCACCCTGGTAAATGGAAACACTGACTAAAACCTGTGGTCCAATTCCTGGTTCAATTTTGACGCATACCCACATTCCTTTTTCAGCGAATGGAAGAAACCCACCGATGGAAAACACCACCGAAGCTTCAAACGCGGCCAGGGCGCCGCTGCGCCGCTCCGGCCGGGCCTCGGCTTCCTCCTGCGAGCTGCGAGTCGACGGGGTCGGCGCGAGACGTTCGGGGCGTTTGGAAGGACAGGGGGTGGTATCTCATATTTTCGCGGATTTGAGGAATCTGTAATTGACGAATCCCCAAGGGAACCAAACCCAAAGCCGCAAATATGGGGTACTTATAGGACTTTTCTGGGCTGGGGGGTTCCATTGAAACGATTGGAGGTTCCAATGAAGGAGCTCAGGTCCATGTTGATCTCAAAAGGGAAACTAGAAGGTTAAAAGGTCGATTCGCTCTGGGCAAGTGCGTAATCCGCCTTACCGGAAAGACCCGGACATAGACTACCATCGGTAGCTTCGAGCCCGGCTCCTTCTTCAAAAGCAGATCTGGATACCAGCTCCCTGATGGTTCCTTTCCAAACACTTAGTAGGTGATTGCCCCTCCACTAGCAGGACTTCTGACAATGGAGTTTGGAGCCTTTTTTGGTCGGTGAAAAAAGAAACCCAACCATTCTAGATACCCACCACTTTGCTCACTTCCTGACTGGACTGGCCAAAACAAGTTGTATTTTCATATTTCATGTACCGCTGAAATGCTCATGCCAAGAAGACTGCCGCCCATGAACTCAGGGAGTGAGTTTGACCCCCCCCCTTTTGGTTTTGCCTCAAACAAATGCTTGGCTTCCCAAGGGTCCAGCTGACGAGCAGACACGCCCAATGGCTCAAACGAATGCACACAGCACCTTGGATGGGTTACCAAAGACTAGAACCTGCGGTTTGCCCATGCTTAGACCACCCAAACAGGCAGGTCTAAAGCAATCAGAATACACCCAACCAATACATTTCGCACACATGTCTGGGCTGTCCATTATTGGAGATCCATCTTCCAGCTGGCGGCTTTTGCCACTTTCCAACCCAAACTATCTATGGCAGCAAACAAAAATCAGTTTCTTGGAAGCCCCCCCGCCACGAACAAAGAACAGGACCCAAAAACCAAAAACACATGCCAACAACAGTCACTAGGTCCTCCAGTAGCGAGGTTAGAATAAGGGTACCAATTTTTGTCTGTAGTCTATTTTAGTAGGGGAACCCTCGCCCAAAAAAGTTGGTAAAAGGGCACCTAGCTGGGGGACCTAGTCATTCTGCCCTCTCGAACATGTCCTCCCCAGCTGCGAGCTCTCTCTCAAGCTGCTCGCGCCTCAGAACGGCGAAAGGGCGCGCTTGGTATCTCCCCTAGCTCACTGGAATTAGGACCCCAGCAAAAAAGCTGTTTTTTGCCTGGTGAGTGGAAAACAAACATTAGGAACCCCCAAAAAAGCCAAACAACAAATAAAAAAGTGGAACAACATCTGGGGAGAATGGGAGTGGTGGGGACCCTACGGGGTAAAAGCCAACCTCGCCCGAGCCTTCCGTAGGCCGTTTCCCAATGGCAAGCCTTTGGGTCTCCCAGTTCCATGTGTCCAGCATTACCCTCCCCATAGAGAAAATGGGTGGCCAAGACTGGATTTCCAAGGGCCACTCCTCCAATTCCATTTCTTTTTGGAGCGGGGATGGCTTGGTGGAACCAGTTGATCAAACAGCCTCCCGATTCTCTTCTTTTAATGCTTGCAAGGGTCGAGATCGCGAAGCGACGTGTGGACATGCGTCCTGGTCTTGAAAAATCAACTAACCACCAAACCCTAAAAAAACAAAAAAAAACTAAGGGGATGGCTGGGAGAAGATTCCCCACCCCAATTTTGAGGCAAACCAGTCGTGCGTGTCTGACATGGTTGAGTTTTTTTATGTTTGAAACATAAGTGCAACCATTCATGCGGCGGCAAACTCCCATGTGCGGCAAGCACCAAGTGATGTTCAACGGGGAAATTTGGGGAAGATCGAATCTGACCTGCCGGCCTGCCGGGTACACTGGTTAAGCAGGTTCACCTGTTTGCGCCTTGACATGAAGGAAGCAGTTCAATCAGTGTCTTTCCAACCAGTTCAACGAATCCGACAAAAGTCGTACACAGGGTTTCCCATAGTTCGGCGTGTAGTTTGAACACCGGGCTTGGCGGAAGGAAACCAACCAAAACATCTGCAACTTCCAAAAGAATTCTTACCGAACTCTGATACTCTCTTCCCGAGTGGACCGGCCATTGATTTCCCACTCAAACCCAACTGACGAAAAAGCCCCGGAACTCCAGCTGTGAGGCGCCGCCTTAGGGGAGACCAAAAAAGTGCTTCCTAGGTCCTCCAGAGAGGTCAGAAGAAGGGTACCCGTTTTTCTGCCGTCTCTTTTAGTAGGGGAACCCTCCCCAAAAAAGGGTTAAAGGGGGACCTTCATCATGGCAAGCTGGTTTTCATTTCGACTCCCGGGCCAGGGTGCTGGTACTCCAAGCGCAGCTGCCGCACATGGTGCTTACACCTGGCGATCCGCGCTCCGACGAAGCTGCGGGTTTTCCATGTGGATGGTTGCCAGTCCTCCGCCTCGCGCACTGCTTTTTGGTAGCACCGGCGTCTGTCTGTAGGGTAAAGTGTTCGTGAAAAAAAGAAAGAGCTACCTGGTGATCCAGGTTGAAACCAGTATGTTGGTGGGTGGTTTGCACGGGAATGGTATCATTCCGTTGGGTTTCTGAATGGTGGTGCGAAATGGCTTTCGTCCATCGACAGTAGGAACAGTTTTGCCGGGTTCTAACTTGCTCCCCTGCAATATACACAGAACTGACAGTGCACTTTCAAGGGGGCCGTTCATTTTCCAAGATCAGATGTGCAAAATACAACCCTGGCTGCCTGAATATGTCGTCTGCCATCCTAGATACCAACCCGAGTGGTGACCTACCTCAACAGGAGACGCCCTGATTTGTTTCGCAACCTCAAGCAAATCACACTCTCCAATTCCTGAGTGGACTGGCCAAGCAAGGTCTGAACTTGTTACTTTTAACTGGAATGGCCTTTCCAAAACGATCAACGTCCATGAACCAGGGAGTGAATGCAGGAGGACCCTTGCCAATCAGATTTAGCAAGATGCCAGAATCGAAGCCTCACACCCCAAGCTTCGGGGTGGTGGGGTGGGGCAAATGCGGCAGGTGGGGGCCGGTGGGGTTGGTGGGGTTGGTGGGGTTGGTGCGGGTTGGTGGGGTGGGGGTTGGTGGGGTGGGGGTGGGTGGGTGGTGGGGTTGGCGTTCAGGGTCAACTAAAAGGGAGCACCTGGAATCCCAACAAGTCAGAGACAGCTCCGCATCGAGAAACGCCGGCCTCTCATACTTGTTGTAGTGCCTGAGCTGAGCGTTGGCTTGCTCTCGTGAGAGCCCTTCCGTCGATCTAACTAGCCGTTTGAGTCACTTGCAACTGCAAGAACTGGACAAAGTATCAGTTTGGGACCTTGACGAAATATCTGAGCAAATCACTTCAGTCAAAAGTGAGGAATCCCTAATTGAAGCACCCTTCTTCATCCCGGGGCGATTTGCCGGGGTGTGCTCGTTTTGGTGTTGTCATCTACCCGCATTTCGCGGTGCCAGCGGGTAAACCCTCCGTTTGCTTGTGCCCCCCGCACGGGGAAAAACACCAACACCACGAAAACACACATGAGCAGCGCCCGGCACCTGCTGACTTTTGTTGCCACCAAACATGGTGACACTGTGGATGTGCACACTTTGAGAGGCCATGGTTCAAACCACTGTTTATTCCCACAAAAGAGGCCCTTTGGCCCAAAGTCGAGGGCCACGAGGATGGTGCACGGGCTGAACGCCAGAAACATGTTTCATATGGGTGGTGCCTTTCATATGTCGACTTTAGACGTATGTTTAGCTTAGCTGGTTCCGGGTTAGATGTTTCGCCCTGGTTATGAACCATCCAGAAGGGACAAACATGTGCTCACACGCCTGTTTAATATGGCATGCGCGGGTCACCACTCTTGAAATCACTTGGCTTCTGTTTGCTTCTCCATGTAAACCTTTTCTGTTGATGGACAAAGTCCTGCAACACCTTAGAAAACCCTGGTTTGTGATGCTTCCCCAACGTGAATACCTATGTGGGAATCATTCTTGACTTTTCAGGGCCTGGAAGGCTAAATGTCCGGCTTTAACCTACCCTAGTGAATTTCAAACGACTCCAAACGAACCCTCACAACTGGGCTGCGCTCAGATCCCCTGCTACAAGTTTAACTTTTGGGTTAAGCGGAAATCCAAACCCTAAAAAGCTAAGAAGCTAAGGAACCGGATAATCCCCTCTAAGCCCTAAGAAGATCTAAAAAGCCAAGTTGAACCGGAGGGCTCTCCCAGATTTTCCGCTTCCTTGCGCGCCGCATTCGCCGCTCCCTCGAGCCTTCCCCCGGGATCCGAGTGGTTCGAAACGCCAATTAGGCGGCCGCGGGGCAGCAGGGCGGTGACGAGGCAGATCAAGGGCAAGGCCACCCCGAAGAAGCACACGAAGCCGATGAAGGCCTGGCGAGCCAAACCAAGCTGCAAGCTAGAACCAACCAGTGGATCCAGCGAAAGCTCCGTCCAAGCCCCCCGAAATGACCTGAAAACATGGGATATTGCAACCCAAACCCCCCCGAAATGACCTGAAAACATAGGATATTGCAACCCAACATTCTGGGGGTGACCCCCCTTTTTCATGGGTAGTTTGAGGCTCACCCAGCGGTCTAGGGCCACACCAGGGCCCTCGATGTTTTTTGGAGCAAACCAACCAAAAAGGACACCTATGTGAGATGTAAAATCACCAACGGGAATATTCTAGGGGTAGCTTCCTTTTCCATTCTGAACCCAGGGATCCCTGTTTATTTCCAGACAACCTCCAGAAACCCAGTTGGAAAACGGCGATCGGTTTTGAAAAAAACGATGATTGAAAAGAAAGGGGAATCAACCGCTGGAAGTGCCCCCCCCGAAATTGCCTTAAACATAGGATATTGCAACCCACAAATATGGGGTGAATCCCCCTTCTTCATGGGTAGTTTGAGGGTCCAGGTTTCTGTTTGCCTCCCAAATCTGTTTGCCTCCAAAATGGTCATAAAACCAAACTGACCAAAAGAGGCCTGAATCACTTACGTCTCTTGGGTTCAAAGTTTGTCTGGTTGACCGATTCCCCAAGGGCGGGGGGGGGGGGGGAATTTGTTGGGACACATTCCCTCGAGGTTCAGAAAGCCGAACAAGGGGTCCACATGTCTCTTTCCAAGCGAAAGATTAAATTGCAAAGCCCGGAAAACGCACCACACCCCTCTGGGGCCGCAAGCCAAACTCTGGGCTCTCTGAATTTCTCCGTACAACACCAAAGGAATCTCATCCAAAAGAAGTCAAATAGGTGATGCTTAAATGGGCTGAAAAATGGACTAGGCACCCGGAAAAAAGTTGGGGGAAGGCGTGAAATGGGCCCGCTGGCACATAAACTCCAAATCTGCATCTGGTGTTTCCGGCTCTTGCTGAGATGACACAGTTGATGAATATATAATACGTCTATTGAAGGTAAACAGGAGACGTTACCCCTGCATAATGTGAAAAAGCCATGGCTTCCTTTTGGCTTCTATCAACCCAATGGCAGATCCTCCCTTTATTGGTTTGCGAAGTAAAAAGAGGGAGGACACTAAATAGGATCTTAAGTTTGTGCATTCAAGCATCTTTCCTTTGAAGGAACCCACGTGCCTTACTTCCCGAGTGGATTGGCTTGAAAAAGTCGAACTTTGCTATCTACAACTTAAAGCAGTCTTCCAAAACAGTCTGAAGTGCACTGAGAAAAAGTGAGCATTGGCACGTAGTTGCTGGGCGTCACAAAAAGCAAGTGTCCATCTCTTTAGGTGCCATATTCAGGGAAATGAACCTGTGTGGGTTACTGGCCACATGTCAGCGGACTTTGCATTTGATGCTTAGCTCACACTTCCACCAAAGGGCAAAAAAACACATTCTATCTGCGTACGCATCCCGGAAGCATCAACCTATTGCCAGTAGTGGTAGACCCCTTTTAAAACAAACAGGAAAATAACAGAAATATCCTATGCAAAAAGAAGTCAAACTCCAAATATGTAACCAAACAGTTGTTAATCGAGCATCCCCATGACAAAAAACATAATGCCCACCAAACAAAGACTGACTTCCATTTGCTGGATATCATTTGAACCCATAAGCCCGTCATGGTATGTTCCCAACAAGTACAAATCATACCAAGGCCTAAATAATGAGAATAGGGCCTTTGGGTGTTTTTAAACCACATTTCCTCATGATTGTCGGGCTAGCACCAAGCAATTTATGTTAACCCCGGATTAATAACCCCCTAGTTGATTAATACGGGGGTGTCCCCTTTTAGTGGGGATTCATCACTTTTGGAGGGAACACCCCCCTAGTAATGGGACGGGTGTATTAATCCTGGGTCAACATTATCCAGGCCCCGACCTTACCCAGTTCGCAAATGCTGGATCTTTTGGTTCCACAAGGTCTAAGGAGATAAGGTCACACCAAAGGAGAAGCCATGTAGCGACGCTCAAGCAATCTCACTTCCGATCGAGTGGATTGGCCAAACAAAGTCCAGGAACTTGTGAACCACTGCAATTCCCGTTAACTTCAAGTAACTTAGGCCACAATGCTTTTGTAAGCAACAACTCACCACAACATCCCAAAAACCACCAGCAAATGGAACAATTGGCAGTTAACCACTAAAATGGTCCTAACCCAAAAAGCTACTTAAGAAACAAAGTCCAGGAACTTGACGTTGGAAGGGGGGCATTTTTTAGATTTTAGCAGTTAAGTGGTTGGATTTCAACCACTAAACCAGAACAAGCAAAAATACGTATTAAAAAAAAGAACACACAACAAGCAAAATACGAGAAAAAAAGAAGAACAAAAAAGAAGAAAAACAGTTTCCCCACAACAACCACCAAAACGGGTCCAAACCCACAGAGCCAAAAACGTCCCACACGGGACTCGGGAAGTCAGCCGTCTGAGCCGCAACTTTTTGCAGCGATCCGGCCCTGCGCGGCTGTACGAGAACTCGCCTGAGTGGAGTGGTAAGGGTTGCACTCCATGCCTAACAAAAGGGGAAAAGAAAACGGTTGTAGACATAGGTGGCCTTTTGGAAAAATATGATGGCCCTGGTAAATGGAATAAACCCCATCTAAACCAGGGCCCTCTGTTTTGCAAGCAAACCAACCAAAAAGGACACCTATAGTTGTAGACTTGATTGCTCTTGCTTCCTTTGCAAAGCATGTATATTTTTTGTGGGTAAAACATGTTCTGAACATGTTGTTCTAGGGGTTGCTTCCTTTTCCATTCCTTCCAACCATCGGTCTTTTCGAAAACCGGATCCGTTTCCCCTGGGTTTCCGGAGGTTTTCAAGAAGGATCCCTGGAAAGAATGGGGAAGGTAGCACTAGAGTTCTAGACTTGGTTGCCGTTTGCTTCCATTGCAAAAATAACATAGTTGTTGTGAGTCAAACAGAACATCCACCGTTTCAATCACAAAGTTCATTACCAAATGTCCATAAAGTAGTTAGAAATCTCCTTTTCAGGACGCCCCAGGAAACTTTCTTGGGTATCCATGGTGATTTGCAGAGGGGATTCCCACCCAGGAAAGCCGGTCAGTGGCCCTGGTAGACAAAGGCCGCCCATTCTTTGGGGTTGGACCCGAAATATGTTTAGCCCCCCCAAAAAAGGCATTCGCACCATCATCTTTGGGGCAAGAAAGGATTTAAGGGAATTTTGAGTGGGGTGATTATCTTCTTCCAATTGCTTGTTTGCCCCCTGCAAAAAATGAGAACATTTGTCCAGTAGTGGTAGGTTCCTTTAAAACCAACGAGGGGAAAGAAGACAGATTCTGAAGCAAATGGATCCTTTTAGCGCGCAAGACATCAAGCAACAGGAAAAATAACCACATGGTGCCCACATTGGAGCAAACAACTACAACACCCTCCGTATCAACATATTGGAAACGTCACATGTCCTCTAGAACCCTGTCAAGTTCCATGCTGGT
Organism: Effrenium voratum; assembly: GCA_963377175.1. NCBI lineage: Eukaryota > Dinophyceae > Suessiales > Symbiodiniaceae > Effrenium > Effrenium voratum. The sequence goes on along the minus strand of CAUJNA010003683.1, from coordinate 129,254 downwards.
GGGAGGGCCAATTCACAGTGCACATTACAAATAATTATATACCCTCTACCCCGGGTCGCACTAGCACCAAGGTCATTCAGCAGCTGGCTTACCATCTAACTTAGACGTCTTTTCTTGATGTGGGTATGAGTCAAAATAAACCCACCAGGGGACCGCAGGTTTTAGTCTTTGGTTCCATTTATCAGGGTTCCATTTTGGGGTTACCGCAATTTTGACCCACAGCTATGTGTGGCCGGTTTCTTAAGATCTCCAAACCACCCAAGCGGTTCAAAGGTTCGCAAAGGCCGCGCTGTGTCAAGCGCACTCGAAGCCGAAGCTTGGGGAGGCGCCGAAGTTTTCCGGTTCTTGGGAAAAGACTCATCCCATGTGTCCTTTTTGGAACATGCATAACATCTCTACTCTTGGTCTGGTAGCGAAAAACTGACTGATTTTTGCAGACCCCCAGGAAAAATGAACAGAACCAAAAAACTAAAAAACCAGAAAACATGCCAAGAACAGTGAAGATAAGGTTTCCCTAAATGGGGGCGACTGAAACGTGTCTAAACCTGTGGGTTGCGAAATCCATTTCGCACCACCTAAGAATCCCTGGTGCAAAGGATTTCCCTGTTTTCTACCAAACTATGGCCGGTTTTCTTCCATGGATTCGAAGTGGTGCCTAAGAGGATTTCCTCCACACCTCACTTGCTGAGTGGATGGCCCAAAAAAAGTTCAAACTTTATATATACCACTAAAATGGTCCAAACCCAAAAAGTTTTTAAAGTTCATGAACTCAGGAAGTGAGACACACAGTACGACCCATCCGCCATCGGATGCTTTGAGGGCACTCTTCGAAACGGGCGAGTTGCGGCCGGGGAGCTTTGGACACAAACCCTGCTTCCCGAAAGGCGAGCCTCCATGTGCTTAAGTCCCCTGAATATATATATATATATATATATTTCTATATATGTATATTCCCAGTAGTGAAATCGATTCCCCTTAAAACCAACAGGGGAAAATAAAACAGATTCTCAACCACATGGAAGCAATACATTGGTGAAGGCAACACACTAAAGGTAATTCTGCTATCTAACCTTACCCTGGCACAAAGCTCAAAGATCATTTAAAAAAACAGGTTTCCGACTAATAGAAAGACTGTAGCCCAAAACCAAAGCGCTTTTCTTTGCCAGTTTTTTTTTCTGTTTTTATCAAAGCCAAGGCGTGTTTTCTTGATCAACAGGAAGGTTTAACTTGAAGTCTTGCGGCTAGGCCGGTTTCGAACAGGCTCCTCACGTCTGAGTTGGTGACCAGCGTGTGCCAGCGTGTGCCACAAGGCATGCATTTGCAAATGAAATGGACACGTGGCTAGCGCAGTTTCTCCAAGTGTCTGTGTGTTTCGTTCTCTTTCAAAGGTAAGGAGAGGTTCCCTAAGAAAAATCGGGGATTGGGGAACATGTTCTCATGCTGTCTGGACAAGGCCCTTCCAAGGTGTCGCAACTTTGAATCAAGCACTTCTGGGAAAGGAATCTTCTGCGAATTCGACAATATTGACAATACTTCCGAGCCTGAAACAAGAAAGGGATCCTGGGATCCCCAAGGAAGGTTATCTCTCGCTTTGCCCGGAATCTGTTAGCTCGAAAACCATAAATTGGGCAGAAGGGTTTTTGTTTTTGCCGGTACCATTTCGAAACTGGTTTTAAGGGAAACCACAAGACATATTTTGACACATTTCCAAGCCAACTTGCATACCCCAACGGGATTATTCATGGGCTGTACAGGGTGCAAAGCCCAAAATCCATCCCTATAAGCTGCCAATTGATGGGATATGTCCATTTGGGGCTTCAAATCAAGGCCCTTCGAACATACCCAAATAGCGTGACTCCAACAGGCCGAGGGCAGTGCGGTCCAACCCCTTGGCTGGACCTGGCGAAAAATTTCGCGGTCATCGCTCACTTGCACGGACTGGATCGGATCACTCGGCCTTGGCCTGGCTCGCTCGAAATCGCGGGCGAAAATCCCTTCGAGGTCGGCGAGTTTCAAGACGGAGTTCTTCACACCAAGGGGACGCTTCAAGATGGATTTCTTGAGACCCAGGGGTTCACTCAAGAACTGGGATCACTCAAAGCCCGAATCGAGAACTGGGATCACAAATCCCCATGAGCCAAACACATCGCCCATTGCTAGCATTCAACTTGCAAAGGTCGGTCCCACACCCGAAATGGCTGGGGACCTTCCGGATTCTGTAGTCTTGCCCGGGCTCCCATGTGGACAAAGGGGTGCGGCACAAAAGCAAAATATCCGAGAAGCTGAACCCCTGTTGGTGGGCAGAAGAAGAACCCAAACGGAAGCGAGTTATGTTTCCAGAGGTTGATTCCCCATGCTTTTCCACAACCGGCAAAAGAAGGAATTCAGGAGGTTCTATCAAAATCAGGAAACATGGAAAGAATGATTCGGGAACACTGGGAAAAAGGGGTGCGGCACAAAAGGAAAATGTCTAGGAAGCTGAACCCCTTTTGGTTGGCAGAATGAAAGCCAAAAGGAAGCCAACCAGACACTTAGGAACCATTTTGGACGGCTTTTGGGCCGAAGTCACTTCCTGAGTGGACTGGCCAAAAATGGTCCAGGAACTTTTCTTAAGTCCATCAATGGAAGCTTGCTAAACCTAGGATTGAAGTGTTCTTTTAGGCTAACCCCTGAATGTTTCGGAGTTTAAGGCAACAGAACACTGGAGTCCATTTTGAATGGGATTCCGCCTATTCGACACGTACCAACTCATTGTTCAGTGTCAAGGCCAAACCTGTGAGATGTTGCCAAACGTTGCCCCAATTCTGGTCGTGACAAGCCATTACGCCATTTCAATACTTGAAAGCGCCGGGTTGGCATTTGACAGGGGCCGTTCCCAAAAACGTGAAGGACCCCCTCTAGAATGGGACAAACCTGTCAATCAACCTGGGTTTCATATTTCATCTGGGTACCACATTTGTCTCAGAACGGCCCTTGTGTGTTACTCACTTGACAAAACATGAAACCCTGATCAAACATGAAGCAAAATCAAGCGAAAGCCAAAAGCTCCCATCAGCTCTACTGGGTGAGTTTGACTGTCTCACTTCTGATCGAGTGGGGCAAAAACAACGCAACCAAACTGTAGCTGTTTACCAACTAAAATGGTCCAAACCCACACAGTGACTAAAGTCCGATTCGGAACTTAAATGACACAAAGGTCCTACTGGTGGACAAAATCCTGCAATCCATTCATAGGGCTTCTTTTGTTCCAACCGATGCAGAAGATCGCCCAGCCGTATCAAATTCCTTCACCACCTAGAGCTAGAAAAGATGCCGCCCTATATGGGTGTTTTTTGAGGGTACCCTTTTTGGTTGGTTTTAAATAGAACCCCCAAAGAAAATCAACTTTTGAGAGGGCTCCCCTAAAAAAAACATACTCATGATAAACCACCTATAAGCTGGTGTAGGATTACGTCCAGGCACAGTATCAATCTGGGAAAAACGCAGGGATTCTTACATTATACACCTGAACATTGCCTTGTAAATGGTGGTTTCCCTTTAGTTTGGTGGAAAAAGCCATGTTTCAATTGGGCAAAATGTATCTTTTCAGGAGCCCTGAAACATTTTGGTTCATTCACCAACCGAACCTTTTTTTGAGGCCATGTTTGAGCCCTATGAAAGAAGCCTCCGTCAAGTCAGACGGAGACGGGTTTTGCCGGACCCTGTGACGTGAGAGGCGTGCACCGCGTCTTCTTTGTTTTGCCCAGAAAAACATAAAACACACTGGATTTCTGCAAGCCCCCCTGACCAAAGGTCTGCCCTATTTGTAGTTTTAACTTGGAACATTTTGATCGAAGGTGCTGGGAGAGGCTTCTTTATGGCTTCTTTCATTCCATCCGATGCAAACATTATTCCCGTATTGAACTTTCTTCACTCAGGAAAATGGCCGGCCTTAGTGATAAACCGCCTATGAACTGGTGGATTTTGTGCATACATCACATCTCTACTCTTGGTATGGTAGCGAAAAACTGACAGTTTTTTGCAGACCCCCAGTAAAAATGAACAGAACCAAACAAACTAAAAACCGAAAAACTTGATCCAAGAACAGTGAAGATCAATCTGGGCAATGTGTTGATGCACCAACCGACTTTCTTCGCTCTGGGAGTTCTGAAGGCCTCTACGTGGACAAGCTCCTCCAGTGCCTTCTGTGCATCCTCTGGCGCACAGTTCAGGCGATACCTTAGCTCCCCCGCCAAACGAACGGTCTCTAACTTCAAATTGTTGCACGTCTTCCCTGCACAAGGGAAACATGGAAATGCTGCTAACGCTATACATCACATATATATATATATATATACAATCCACGGGCCGCTCTCTGCTCCTCAATTGCATTTTGCTAAGGGTGGGGGATTGCCCCCTCCTTTCTTTTAGCTGAAAAAGGGCCCAAAAAGAAAATCAGGCTTTCTGAGCTGAGCACTTGTCTCACGCCAAGAACAGGATACGGGCGGTAAACCAAGAACGAGCACTGGTAGTTCAGTGGGTTTTCCTTGTTGCCTTCCTTGCTCCGACAATCCGACCGGCACAAAGGACTAATGTTACGGGAAAAGGATATACTAAGTTGCCCCGAACGGGAACCGGAAATAATTTTGGTGATCACCTTTTTGGTGCCACTAAAAATGTGTACCACAGGCGGAAAACCAGATAGATCCGGTCGCTCGATCAAAAGGTCGATTCGCTTTCGGCAACTGAAGAAGGACGCCACAACAAAGATCTGGGATGGATTCACTTTCGGCTGGGAGCAACCCCCTTCGAAAGTGTGTGTTTACTCCGGGTTCCAACAAAACGTGCCCGTACTTTTGAAGGTCCAAAAAGGGAAATGGAGGGAGCCCTGTGTTTCCTTCACCTCCCAGAACCGCAAGTTGCACGTCGGCTCACTGATTTTCGCTCACTGAGGATCGCACTTGCCCAGCTTGACCTCAGCCGGAATGGACGGACGCAACTCAGCTTTAACCTGAAATTGGTGCTTTGGATTGGTGGTTTGGAGCTGTGGTTTCCAAATGACTTTCCACAAGAACTGGGGGTTCAGATCCAAATGCAAACCAAACCAATCCAAGCCACCAACTAAGGAGTACCACAAAGAGTCTCCCCAGGAGTCCCCGAAGCAAAACACGTGATCTTGGTGGCCAAAAGAAACGCAGGGAGACATCAAGCTGCATCAGATCTTCAATCTTGGAAGCGGCAAACCGCTGCAAGCGCCGGCGAAGTAGACACAGTTGTGGTATTTGACCCAAGCTGCGATCTCCTCACCCTTCTCTTTCATCATCTTCTCGATGTCAGTGCTCTCATCCTCGAACCTGAGCTTCCAAAAGCAGGCTTGCATGCGTCCAGCCCCTGTTTACGGATATTTAAAGACTTGTTTGAGCGACCTCCTTTCCAGAAAAACAAAAAACAAAACAAAAAAGGAAAATCGTGGCTTTCTTGTAGGTTTTCCTTTGACACCACCAACAACAGGGGTACCTTTAAAACAAACAAAAAACACCAATACAAGGCTCGAGTTTGAAAGGGCCAGCCCCCAAAAGAGCCAGCCCCCTCCTTTTGGGGGATTCTTGGTTTAGGCAACCGAAGGGCCCGTTTCTTTGGAGGCCTCGGGTGACATTTTAATATTGATGCACTGGTTCACTCTTTATGTAGCACCTCTGGTGCGTGTGTCGTATTGGTTTGGCCCGGCCAAAGGATAAATCCGGAAACTTCCTCAAACGCCAATGCTTTGACTCCTCACAAAAAAGCAGTGGAAAAGGGCGATCACACTTTGGAAGATTCAGACAACAATGGATCACAACCGGGCCAAGAGGCCGAAAGATCGCTTACGCCCATTGAATCATACCGTATAAATGCTTCTTGACCATCAAACTACCCTAAAAAACGGGTTGCTGCCCCAATATTCTGGGGAGAACCTCATTTCTTGCAGGGTAGTTTGAGGGTCCGTGGTTTCTGGTTTGCTTCAGGGGGTCCCCAGCCCCAGACCCCCCCCCAAAAAAAAGCAACGATCCACCTTTTCCCGGGCCGAAGCACCAGCCCAAACGGTCGGCGATGAGGTGCCGGTTCCTTGGCCCCCGAAGTACCCCACCAATCAACAGCAGGAACCCCACGTTCGGGGCCCGGCCCCTTTAAAGGAAAATAGTAGAAGCCAGCATCCTCCGCATACCTGGACCAACCAAGGGCACTTTGTACATTGACGGTGTTTTTCTGCATGTACGGAAATTTCAGTACTTTTGGAGGGTTCAGGTATGTCCAATGGTGAAAACGAGTTTCTTCAAGGGAAAACCTTGCTCATCTGACAGAGTCAATAACAAACCTGGCCAAACGCTGTGTGACAAGCCTGCTCTGCACCAATCGAAAGGTTAGCGAGTAGCTTCCATTTGCGGATATGTCACCTGAACAAACTGAGAAACTATATGTCCAGTAGTGAAATCGATTCCCTTTGAAACTAGGGGAACATAGAACATATTCTTGAGCAAATGGAGGGTTAGTAAGTGCATAGTATCCTATGTTTTAACCCAGTTGCGACCTCGCTCACTGCACTTCGGGGACTCATGAGATATAGCCCAAGCTACCAAGAACTTACCAACTCGGCGGACGACCCAACTGGGTTACTCCCTCCAACCCCCCCCTTGTTCCAGCGATTCGGGTCGGTCAGCCAACCTTTTGTAGGGCTGAAAAGGCGCATTGCTGCCTTTTATTGTCATGGATCCCCAAGGGTGGCAGTAGGGCTATCTCTAGCCTAGGAGTGCTTAAGGCATGAGTAAAGGGGTTAATAGATGCTACTGTGGGCGGACGCAATCCTGCACCACGTTGAATCCATGCAAAACCAGTGCCGGTTGGAATTTACAGGGGAATCATCATTTCAGGGTTTCGTAGGTGGTGCAGGATTTCGTCCACCCACAGTGCCCCCTCTGGAGCCCAAGAAGGGGTCCGAAAGCATGTTCCATGGCAGTGTCCGAAAGGATGCCTTCCTTTGAAGGTCTTAACTTTGGACTCTGGGACATTGTTTGGGAACAAAAATGACGTCCAGTGGCTCCATTCAACTGTATAAGTAGGCAATCAACAGAAACCCCTTTAAACACCAAAAGGAAAATTTTTAAGCGCACTACTAAAAGACCTAGATAAGGGCAGGCAACTGCGATCCTCTGGGTTTGTTTGCCACTAAACTATCCTCAAACAGCACATAATGTTGACCCAGGATTAATAAACCCGTCCCACGTTTGGGGGGGTGTTCCCTCCAAAAGTGATGAATCCACACTAAAAGGGGACACCCCCCTATCAATCAATGAGGGGTTTATTAATCCGGGGTTAACATTAGTCCAGAAGCTCATGGAGTAAGACGAATCGATTCGTTCCCAACGGCTTTGTCCCTTCTCTCCCGCCAAAGGTGTGGATGCCCGATTGCAAGCAAGGGAACGGGGTATGCCCCTAGTTTACCGTCGAGTCTGCGGTTCGCCAAGTGAAGTTGATGGTAGTCAGTCGATTCTCCACTTCTCACTTCCTGAGTGGGATTGGCCAAAAAGGTCTGCACTTGCATTTGCCACTCAAAAAGTCTCCCGAAAAGTTCCACAAACTCAGGATGAGACTTGTGATTGTTATAACCCAGGTGTAGTGGAAAGCCCCTTAGGAACTTGGCAACGCACATCCAAGTGTGGCTGGTGCACTAAAATTTCTGTCCAACCCTTGGTTGGTATGGTAGCCAAAAACTGGCATTTTTGCAGCCCCCTACTGAAAAATGAACAGAACCAAACAAAACTCGAACTAAACACATGCCATACTTCCACTGGAAAAATGAGAAGCTATGTCCAGTACTAATTGGTGGTTTGGGGATTGAAACCCGATTCGGCTTCATGTCAGCAAATGGAAGAGCATACGGCACATCCGTGGCCTTAAGGTCACGCGATCGCTTCGATCGCTAAGATGGCAGCTGGAGGAATGAGAGGTGGGGTTTGTGAGCAAACAACAACTTAAAGGGGTGGATAAAATGCGGTTCAAGCTAATTTGTGGTATATCTGCGCATCGATCCCTCCAACAGCCTTCTCCCTGAAACATGCCATTACAAAAAAATGTGTTCCGAGCTTATATTGGCGGTTTATCTGAGCATTTATTCCTCCAAAAGTCCATCTCTCCCTGAAGCATGCCAACTCGAAGCTTTCAGAATTTCAGGCCCGGCGCTCGCAGTGAGGGCAAGTCACAATGACGACGCCCTGATGATATGCGCCTCGGGGATTCCCCACACCCCGCTAATCAACCGAAGGTTTACTAGTGCGTTAAAAAAATCGGGAAACACTCGCAACGAGTCGAAGATAGACCCAACCCGGCAAAGGGTGTTGCGTCGACCCGCCGAATGGTTCATACCAGTAGCTCTGGACCCCGTCTATGGGGAGCCCGGGGAGGCCTATCCCTTGTTAATTTCTTGAGGGCTTGTGAAGTGGCTTGTCCTCAGCTTATTCGGGGATAGCCCCCCCCCATACCCCCCCCCCCCCCCACCCTGAGGTCCACACATTTACACATCACCCCCCCTCCCCCCAGCATTCTCGCCTGAAAAGGCAGCAAATGAAACCCACTAAGCCAACTAAAAATAACTAAAAGCCTAAGGGGACGGCCGGCAACCGCCAAGCCAAATGGAAGCTTGCGGCTCGTGTCGTTTGGCAGGGGCAAATCGGGGGGAACATGAACATGGAAGTGGAAGCCGCTGGTGCGAATGCTTTAGGTTGCATGACCGGTTGCTTCTGCCGGCGCAAATGCCTTCGGTTGCATGGCCCTTTACTCTCGGTTGCTTTCTCCTCTGCTAAATGTTTAACAGTTGGCAAAAAGTTACGTCCTAACATCCCTTGGCAAAATGCACTAAATAATCAGGAGTGTTCCTTAAGAGCCTAGCTTCTTTCGGGGGTTTCCCTTCAATGCCAGCAGGCGACATGGGCTAAGAGGTGTGACGCGCAGGAGCTGAAACCTGGGCTGTCCTCAGATCCCGCGCTAAAGGTTTTTAACTTTTGGCGAGTTAAATGGAAACTAAACACTAAAAGCCTAAAAAGCTAAGGAACCGGATGGCTGGGAACCACCAAGGCAACGTTCTTGTACTACGATGGCCTTCCCAAACAAAATATAGAATCCAGAAAGTGGACGAGATGAGAACAGCATCGGCCTAGCCGGCGGTACCTACGAAGGGTGGGTGTTTCTACCCCATACAAGCACACTCATCCCACAAAAGCCTTACACAAATACCTGGACACTCATAAAAAAAGAGCATCGGTGCGGGGCTAGCTTGCTGAGCGTTCGGTGTCGATTTGTTGGGTTCAAATAAATCAAACGTTCTTGCCCCCCAGCCCGTGATATTTACTTAAATAACTTATATATCCTAGGTCCTCCAGATTTGAGAGGCTAGAATACGGGTACCAATTTTTTTTCCTATAGTCTGTTTTGGTAGGGGACCCTCCCCAAAAAAAGAAACGGCAAAAGGGCACTACTGGGGGACCTAGTATCTATGTATTTGCCGGCTGGTCCTACATTTAACTCGTGAACCTGAACATGTACAACCACCTCAAAGATCCAGGTCAAGGTTTCAGGATCTGACATTTCTTCTTTCAAGGCCACAACATGTCGCCCAGGAGCGCTTCGAGATCTTCTTGACACTCCTTCCATCGCACACCTGAGCGAAAGCGGCGTATGATCTAGAAACCTTTCGTAAAGAAAACCCATAGAGACCCACTTTGTAGTGAATCTGCACGAGGAAATGGTACATATGGAAGAAGAATCAGATCCAGTAATGAACAACTTCCTCCTGACATTTAGAATTTAGAAGCCAAGCACTCATGTCCTAGCTAACATGGCCGACAAAAGGACCAACCACATGTTGTGGGGCGGCCGCACACATGACATGTCCAGCAAGGAGCATCACATATTCAGCTTGCCTCAAATTCTTGAAGCGTGGTTGTCTTGGTTACCTACTATACAGGTAAATGGATCCACTGCGCCAAGTGCCAAGAAATCTGAGCTACTAGCTCCGGCAAGTGGGAAATCACTCTTTCTGCAACACCAAAGTGGGATCACCATCCCAATCACTGTCTCACTTCAAAGGGAATTCCCTTGGTAGTGCAGGAAGTGGCTCTAAAGCCATGTTTTCCGCAGCTATGAATTCTGGTCAATCTGATTTGACTTGTTTCTTTCACTCCTTTTATTCGCTCATTCACGAGCCTACTTCTCTCACTTGGTTGGTAGGTGAGAATTAAATCATTACGAGGAGGAGTGGATGAATCTCGTGACTCGTTCCCAGCCACCTGAATTCGTGCTTACTCTTCCGAATTGGCAGGGGCATGACCAGCTCGAGCTGAACTGAGGGTGCCAAGCATAGCTGGTGGACCGATTAACCAAAAAAAGACATGGGGTTGTCCTAAACAACCCGCAGAGAAAAAACAACCGAGAGAGCCAAAAGATGAAGAGAGAAGAAGGTGTGTCTTAAAATATGGGACATCACAAAATGGATACTGTTCTATTCTTTTTGTTTCCCTTTAGAACACTTCAAAAGGGGTACCCTGAAAAAAACACAGACCCAAGAGAGGTGTGGGAAAAAAGAATGGAGGCCACTTACCTCTGCATACTGGTAAGTCATGGAGAAGTATAAGTTGGTCGGCATTCCATGCCTTCTCTTCCTCTCTCATGCCCTGAACCCTGAATGTCCAACGCCCCCAGTTTCCACGGGCAAAAATGGGCACCCTCGTAGTGGAGTTTCAAACAAAAAAACCTTTAGACAAGTCGGGGAAAAGAAAAAACACAAAAAACGCAGCAGCCCACATGTTTGGGAAAAGCGGCCTGCTTGGAAAAGCGGCCGACCCGGGACTCTGCGGATCGCTCTCCGCCCAAAGGCGTCGGTGTGGGCGCCCCCGCGCCGCAGGTGTAGGCCAGCGCATAGGCCTCCTCCTCCCGGGTGCCCGGCAAACCCTCCGCCAGATGCTGCCTGGCGACTTCTCGGCGCTTTCTCGGCGCGGGCGGACGTGTTAGGGGGCGTTGGAGGGAGCCCCAACTTCCCCTCCCCCCCAGCCCCCATGAGCTAGCGGAGGTGAGAGGTAGGGAATGACCCGGTTCCGGGTGTGGGGAACAATGACAGCCAGTCCGGGGGTCGAACTGGCCGCCCCACATCCAACCTGACTCGATCCCCCGAAAAACTGGCTGGTGCGAAAAGTATGGGGAATGAGAAATGGAATGAACTCAGGCTTGAGTCCCCTTAAATTATTAAAGGCAACCACCGGTTGGATGGTTTATGAGGGTCATTCCAACTCATTCCCTGCCTATCGTACCAGCAAGAAAAGGCGGGACAAAAAGTGGCCGCTGTTTTTTTTCATTTTTTTTGTGTGTGTGTTTGCTTTCTGGGGGGAGGCCTCATTGAGGGGCTTTGGTTGCGCTCCCCCGCCCCTTTCCCCACCCCCATGCTTTCTGGTTCTCACCTGAGCCCAAAGGAGCTGGAAATACGAGGGTGATCACCTTTGGCCTCGACTAAACATGGACCAAAATACTGTGGATGGACGAAATCCGTTCGCACCACTTAGAACCATGGTTGAAACCAATGTTTGTTGGTATTTGCAGGTGTGAATCATCACTCCAGGGCTTAGGTGGTGCAGGATTTCGACAGTAGGAAAACCACAAGGTCAAAAGCTCGGTCTTGGACATTTGTCCATGTGCCGAAAGCAACAAATGGGGGATTGTCAGGAATGGGGTTTAAAGGAAAATATGCGGAGGTATGAATGCTTGCATACCAGCAGTACAATTTAGCATGTATGGTAGCACAAATACCCCTTACACAAGTGGTACAGTATGTAACCTGCATACCTCCCCCCCCTCACTACGGACAGCGACACTCCCACAAACCGCCAAACGTGGAAACTGCTAGCCTGGCGCAAACAAACAAAGCATGGTGTCCGAGTCAGGCACAGATTTAGCCTAGCCCAAAATGCAGAATACTTCAGCACTTCCTAAGTGGATTCGACCAACACACATAACTGACTTAGACGCTCCCCTTTTGTAAAGCAGCTAGATTTGGGATGAATTTGAATCCTTTGAGGAACGCTGCATAACACCACGCAAGAGCATTACCTAAGCAAAAGATAACGATCCTCGGTTGCTTTCTGCTCCAAACATCCCTTGGCAAAATGCACCAAATAATCTTTGTGTTTTACCCCTAAACGAAGACAGGGCGACTGCTTGTTGGGCAAAGCCCTCTTCCGAAGCCGTAAAGCAAGGCTTCGAAGCCTCACATGCCAGGGAATAAAACACATTATAGCTATTCTCAAGTTCCCAAGCGCGCACATGCACAATATGTAAATAAACATGTACATACAAAAAATGCATAGATGGATTGTGAGGACCCTTCTGAGCAATGTTTTTCCACACTATCAATGATTGCCAAGAAGAAGGGATCATAACCCATACCCTACCACCCAAGAAAGTCATGTACCAAGCTTCTCTCCCCAAAAAAACAGAAAAAGAAAGAAAGAACAGAACAAACAACAGACACACCACCAACATCAAGTCTTTGTTGCCAGGGGCAGGGTGCCTGAAAGCCTACGAAGGCGCAAGACCTCATTCCAGGTCTTGGGGGATCAACAGCCTCCGCTTACCCCCGCCTCAGCACCTCCTCCAAGACCTGGTTTCGCTTTGCCTGCGATCTGCGATGGGCGCAACACGCGGAGATTGTGAATCGGCGCTTGCCTAAAGCATCGAAAGTGGGCCTCCGACCTCCAAACTGCCTTTGAGTGTCTGAGACGTTTCCATTCCCTTGCGAGTTCCGTCAGCTACCCGCTGAGCTGACTGCCCCAACAAAACTTGATCCACGGCAGCTGAACGTCACAGATCCAAGACACAACCGTCCATTTTCCTGGAAAACAAGTCCAGTGCATAAAGTCCTTTTAAAACCAACAAGCGAAAACCAAAAAATATTCTTAAGCAAATGGAAGCAACCAAACCTTGCTGGAGGAAAAATCGGGAGGTGCCCTGTATTTCACTGCAAGCTGCCACGGTTTTGGATGGATGTGGCCGGCGCACGTGTTTTCAAATCTTTTTCAGGAATCCACAAGGGTTGGGCACGATTTGGAGCCATAGCAAGGGGGGAGCCACGGCAACCACATCGTGAGAGGACCTTCATGCATCTTCACTAAGCAACCTCCCACTTGACAGCTGACCTTTGGACTCTTGGACCTTGGTTGTGTTGTTTTTTCTTGGGGGAACACCGGACATTGCGTGGCTTCTTGTTTTTTAAGGGGCACAACAGGACACCTGCCAGGTTGGGGTGGGGGTGGGGGGGATTCCCCCCTTTTTTTTTGAGACCTGCACATAGCCATGGGTGAAAACACCGGTTATCCCCAGTGAACATTCCAATCCAACCACTGAAATAGGTTCTAAAATGGGTGGTGAATTCACCGAACCCCCACCAAAATGGGATCCCAAGACGGTTTTGACCACGACAGCCATGATCTAGAAAACGGTTTGGATGTGGCTTTTGTGGTTCCAACCCTGAAGGTTGAAAGAGTACTAATAGATTACTCAACAAGGACCAACTTGCGGAAAGAACCGGTGAAGTCCACAAAAGGCGCATCCAAAACGACAGAAATGCGTCTCGCCTGGTCAGCATCCCCGCCGGAGCTGCAAAAGCGGATGGTCACCGGAAGCCTCCGACGGAAAACCCCGACCCAGTCCAAGATGCGGATGGGGTTGATCGATCAAGCCGTCAAAGGACCCCAAACCCATGGGTAGCCTTTTCCATGTGGGACAGATGTCATCTTGGTGGATTTTCTGAGCAGTTGTTCATCCACACCTGATTCTGAAGAGCTAACCCCCCCCCCCTTTTTCCCCAAAATATGGATGCAAAAACAATTGCCATCGAAGCAGTCCACCCAAGCAAGGCTGAATGGGGAATCAGCCAGTAGAATCTTCCGTGAAAGGCCCCCAAACCATGGCTAGCTTTTTCCATGCGGGACGTATTTCATCTTTGTTTTGTTTGTTTTTCTCCAATCGTCATCCCATGTATAAGGACGTTTTGATCAGCACGCGCAAAAAGTCCTTTTCTGAGCTGGCACCCATTTAATGGGATTGCCCTTTTTTAGCAGTCCAATGAAAAACCACCCCATTAATTCGGGGGTGCTCCTATATAGGGACAAACTCTTTTTTAAATAAAATTATTTTTACTTCTCAGCCCATTTTCTGTGATCATGATTAGATACTTTTCCGGGTCGGCGAGTTTTGGTGAAGCTATCAAACAACAAGGGAAACTGGGTGCCACTGAATACTTGGGAATAAAACAAATCATGAGGCGCCAACCGCAATTTGATAACCATTTACGCGCCAAGGCAGGCAAAGGCCCCAATGGATTAGGACCGTACATTGGATGGCAATAATGGGACCGAGCGGAGCTCACTCGCATCCCTTCTTGAGCTTCCTGAAGTGGTTCAAAATCTGCATCGGCCCAGCTGCATCATTCGAGCGTGTCCTTTTTTGAGGGTACCTCCGGTTCTAAAGGAACACCAACAGGAACAACTGCATTTGAGGCCCCAAAAAAGATACCCATTTCCCCACCCTTTCGTTCGAGTTGAATCTGACATGGACCAGGGATCCAACCCAAGCTTCCCTAAGGAAAGTCAAGGTGCCCCTGTCAAATCCAGTCCAGCTATGTGCCTTGAGACTCTATGACAATCTGTCTGAACATATTTGGGGGGGGGGGGGAGCCCTCAGCAACCATAAGCTCAACAATAGACTGTTCAATAGATAAACAGATCTGTTGCCCTAAAGCCCGAAGACAAAAGAGATATTCTTCGCGAGTCGTGCCCAACTCACAAAAAGGTACGTGGATCCAGAACAAGTGGGCTCTTGCCAACTCACAACGCCCACACACTCGGCGAGGCACAGCAGCTTCGCCGAAGGCGTGGCAGGATGCGGCGCCAAGGAAGGTCGAGGCCGCAGAGCCGACCTGCGGAAGACGTAACTTGGCTCAATGTCCTGGGAAGGACCTGGACCCGAAAGAACTACCCATAAAGCAATGGGATTCACCTACCCTGGGAGCCCAAGACCTTATCATTTGAGGCCTTGGGGGTTAAAGGCCCTCATATTTTGGGTCTTGGGCTCCTAGCGCTACCATATTTTGGGCCAATCACCCATCTTTGAAAAACACTTACTTTTTCCATCTTGGTGGTCTGTCGAAACAGTTTAAAGTCCATGAACTCAGTGAGCCAATGAAACACCCAAGCCGCAACTATGGTTTGAACTCTCTCTCCCCCCCCCATTTCCTCTTGCAAGAGAGGCTGTTTAGACAACCCTAACATCATCGGAAACTCGATCAACTGGCAACCTTAAGGTTGGTTCGGGAGAAGCCACCCAAACTAAACAATCCGCGAGAAGCCAGATTCCCTAAGTGAGTGGGCGAGAACCCGGAAACGGCAAACTCCAAGAGAAGCACAAACAAAGGGTTTCTGAGACTGGCTAGCGCTCAATTGCCCCTTAGGGACCCAGAAATAGAAGGTGATCACCTTCTGGGCCATGACGAAAAAATGGAACAAAAAGGGAAAACCACAAGGTCAGATCCGGTCGATTCGCTTTGGGCAAGTGACATCAGCACAGTTCCCCAACCAAGTGCACGCGGTCCGCCTGAAGAATCAGTTCAAACAAGTTCCTGGAACCAGCAAAAGCTCGATCAGAGCCAAAAAAAGCCTACCACAAGCATCTCCCTCTGGGGGTCTGAAAGGGGTCACGCTAAAGCCACGTGAAGGTGAAAGGCCTATCCAAACACAGGCTGCCCCATGTTTTCTACACCCCACCCCACCAAAAAGAAGCTCACTTAAATTGTCCAAGGAAGGAAGGCAGAGGAAGGAGGCCGGGTGGATCCCATGAATCAAACCTTGGGGACCCCAATGTCATGTGCGCTGGCAACCCATCTCCTCTCATTTCCGCAAGGAAAAGCCGAAAGAATTGGAGAGTTGCAACCAGCCACATCCCAACCCCATCAACCCACCCTTGGACATCCACCTCCCCGCCACTGGGTGTTGCGATTCTATGCCCCCCAGTCAAAAGTGTAACAAAGACAAAACCCAAACCAACCTTCCGCTGCGTGCATCAAATGGCCGTGGGCCAAAATTCACTCACCAGGATATGGACCGCAGGTTTTGGTCCATGTTGCCACTTACCAGGGCAAGCCAATTGGGGTACCAACTCTTGACCAGCCAAATGTCACAAGTTAAAGGTCCAAACGTCCTAGCCGCCACGTTCCCCGCAAACGCTGGGGATGCCCAGCCATTGTTTTCTGGTCGCCAAGCTGCTGTCTGGGTCGGAGCCTCCGGGCGGGTAGGCGCCACATGGCTCTGACAATGCCGACGTCGCCGTTTTATTCTTGTCGTGACATGTGGTTGTTCTCGCTGCCGCCCGTTGTGGCACTTGTCGCTGCTGCTTCTGCTGCAGGTTTTGTCGCTGCTGCTGCTGTTGCCAGTCCATGTCGCTTCATGTTGCCGTAGTGTATGTCTTCCTCTGGTTGGCTTCGAGCTCTGTCGGGCGCGAAGGCGCGAAGGTGGCATGATTGGAACCCCCAAAAGGTGGACTTAAACTCACGGGTTTCCCTTTGAAACAAAAACAGTTTTGCCGGAAAACAACCAGAAACAAGTAACTCCCGGTGCGGATTAGTGACTCCCCCCCCCCCACCCGGCCATACATGATTTTCCCATTCATCAAACCAGGAAACTGTATGGTAGCAGCCTTCGTTGGGTGTGCTCACGGCCTTCCATACGCAGATTGGGGGTGGGGACCCAAAAATGGTTGAAACAAGAGAGCCATTTTGGCAAATCCTGATAGCACCGGTGGCTCTTCGCGACGGCCTGCATGTCCAGCACATTCCTGGGCAACTTGAAAGTCAAGGCAGTGGTACTGCCGAATCCAGGGTTTGAAGGTGTTTGAAGCAGATTTAACTCGGTCTGAATTTATCTGGAGGTTAATTAAGGGGCTAGGAGAGGTCAACAATAGCAAGTTGTTTTTCAGGAGAGTGCGCATCGAGATCCTGCGAATATATTGGTTGGTGTCAAGAGACGGCAAGGTGACGTCCCGTGGGACGCTGTGCACCGAACCCTCCAGCTGTAATACCAACCACGTAGAAAGGTGTATACGGTCAAAGCCGTTATAGCCGAACCCGTGTAAACGTTGTAAGGGAGAAGGAATAATAGTTACAACAGTGGTCCTGACAAATGCAGCGCAAGCGAAGTGTTTTCCGCTCTCAATGCCAATCACGTGTGAACGCAGCTACACATCAGATCTTGAACCTCAATTGTGTCTTGAGCCAAATGGCGATCAATGGAACTTGGTAAGCAACACTAACACAGACCTCAGAACTGCTTCCCAATTTAGGCACGGGGCCTAGAGGGTTTTAACATCCCCCATTTGGGTCGCATTGTTCATCATGCGGTCCAAACACCACAAAACGTTCCACTGGCCACGGCTTCAGCTACGAAATCGTGTCGTGCACTCTTTTACTTGCTATCGCTACACCGTTCATTCATTGTGAAACATGCCGGGTTCGATTGTATGAAAAATGAAACATGCATCCACCAATCGAAGCGCATTCCCATATGCAGGTGTATACAATACACTATTGTCACGTCATTTGACCACCATTGAACATCCCAGCTGCCGCATTTGCGCATCGCGCAGCCGTCATCCATAGAAAATGGGTTGGCCATAAAAGTCCAACAGAGGCGCCTGCTCGTAAGCAATCCGCATACCACCGGCAAAGAAATATCGGTGAGCAATCAATGCAAATCATAGCCATTCCAGATACCATGGACAATATATATATATATAATGAAAAGGAAATCGTCCATGAGGTAATAGTTCCATCCATGAATATCCAGAATGTCATAGTCGTCGGAATATGTAAACATATACACATCCATTCATCTTGGACGCATGAAATCATATCATGATGTAAAGTCGTTCCATCACAATGACGTTGATGAGACGCAAGCAACGGATGGGGACTAACCCACATCGTGCCGCAATCAACATCTGCATCACGCATACCTGTCCCCAATGGACAGTCGGTGAGTGCGTCGACGGAACTCCTCGTCCAAGTTCTTCTGGGCTTCTCGCGCCCGGACACACTTCTTGTTATGATCCTCTGGTAACCAATGCCCTTTACGAAGGCACCAATCCAGCAGAGGTGTGTCGCATTTATTCGGGTCGATGGCCGCAATAATGGCGCTCACATTGACCGAATAACCATATTTGCCAAGGTTCAGGCCATCCCTCACGAATGATATATACTTACAGTTGAAAGCCAGTGAAAAGCATCTGAAAATAATATCACCCACCGGGTGCACGCGGTCCTTGACCAGGAGCTTCATTTCGTCCTTGGTGACGTCGAGGATCCTCGCTGCAATCCACAGCTTGTAGAATGTATATAGTCCCTCGCATTTGCACACCATCATACGAATGTATTCTTCACGCTCCTCAACCGATCGGAAGACCCTTGTCCGAACATTCTCTGATTGAGAAATCTTCAGTACCGTCGATGGCAAAAGGATCCCTTCCTGATCGTGCTCAGTCATGTTGGGGTATCTCTTGAAGTCGTTGTGGTAAGGGCAGCCCGGCCTCCCCTCGAGTCCGGCATTCAACGTTCTCTCCTCACCACCCTCGAACATCCCCCACATCTTGGACATCTGCAGTGCGATGAATCCCGCCATGTATTGAGCCTCGCGCGGCTCATCAAGGCAAATCGCCATCCGCTGGGAATTTATGATATCCCGTGATGCCAAATCAGTGTCGCGGTAATGCCAACCGCCATCTTCCTCTTCAGACATGTAGCCGGATGTATATCCTTGCGTGTCCATGTCGTCTTCTTCAGGAACTTCCTCCGCCTCGTCATCATCCTCCTGTGCTGTCGCATCATGGTTGGCTTCTTCTTGTGCGCGCCTGGCATCACCCGAGACATTGGGCTTCTGGTTGTCCTCATCGTCGTCGGAGTTGATGTGGATGTAGAACCTCCCGGTGGAGATCAGTTGCGCTTCACATTCCAGGCATAAGCAGAAGCATGTGGGGATTGCGGTCGCACATGACGGACATATCCGGCACCTCAGTCCTTCCCATGTCTCGTCATTCAGTATGACGACTTTGCTGACTTCGTCCCTGACCTCGTTGACCTGTGCATCGAACTCTTCCATCTTGTTGTCCCGATAAAGTTCGCATGCACGATCAACCATGTCCTTGATGTAGTGCAGATTATCAGCACCTGCCTCGGTCTCAGGCATCCTCTCGTTGATCTTTGCGACGTTCTGGAGGAACATCGCAGCCGACTCTTGGGATGAGTTGACGAAACCAGGACAGATCTCGTTCTCCACACATTTCGAGTACGCTCTCTTGATGTCAACGTACTCCAGGCTTTTCCCTCCGTTGCTTTTGCCAATCCAAATGGACTTGACCTCATAGAACGGGATCACGTCAAAGACCATGAATGTCCCATTTGCCGCGACTCCAGCTCCATACCGCGCGAGGGTTGCACTGGGAATGTAGATGATCGCAATCGGATCCCCATTCCTCACGTTCCGTAGCGTCACCTGTTCATCTCATCCCATGGAGCAAATGCTCCGAAGTGCAGTGCTAGCCTGTTCCCGCCATCGATTCCGCCGGGGACTAACCCACAGCGTACGATGCTTGGCAGGTTTTCCACATACGTCACATGGAATGCTCCTCCGAGAGAATCACCCATCCTTGCGGAATACCTATTTGCCAGTGCGGATGAGCTCATGAATCCAAAATCACTGTGACCAGTTGTGACTCGGATGCACCAAGGCCTGTACCATCCATCGCATCTGTTGAACATCCTGTCGATGTCGTCCCGGTCCAGGCCAGCTTTGGTCATTTCCTCCCTGGCCTCCCTCGTGTCATTCTGGTTCATGATGCTAGGAAACCTTGCTGCCAGGACCTGAAATCTCGATTTCTTGTGTCCAGATTCCTGCCACTTGATCACCTCCATGATGCCCATGTATCGTTTCGCTCTCGAGGTTGTGGGTGGGAATATGTCGTTGTTCCGGTCGTCAATGACTGCGTCAATGTCGACCCATCCACCTTCGTCGCATCTGAAAACACTTCCTCGGCAATTGCCGATTTTGTGCCTGAGGACTCTGCATAGGTTGTGAGATAGCTGGTTTGCTTGATCTTTCGTAGCAAATACCGAGCGATCATCGCCAATCCTGCATAGTGGAGCGCCGTCAAAGGGAGCAACGCAAAAATTGACGCTCTTGCCAAGCTGCATCACATCCACCTGCTCAAGGTTGGCACCTTTGGGAAAGTACCTGGGGTCAACACTAGACGCATACGCCCATGGCATATACACGTTACTCACGTCGCCATACTTCGGGATGTAGCACGGAATGGTGTCGCATCCCAGCTCTAGCGTCTTCTTGAACGTTCTGTTGTCCCCGCACGGATTGTGAGTGAGGTCCACGCCACCGCATTGTAGCTCTCCTCCCTCAGCCGTGTCAGCCATCTCCACCAGGTTGATGGTATAGCTATACATCTCAATTGTTTCTTTCCCTGCTTGTCCTCCTCTCTTGCGTTCCTTGGACGTTGATGAGGACGGCTCCTCCGTATCCCCCATTTCTTCATCCGAGGAAACAGGATCACTGCTGAGTAGTTCACGGATCTTCTTCATCGCCTTCTCATTCCCAGCAGCCTCTTCATAGTCCTTGCAGTCGCCGTCGTGGGCCAGGTTCGCGCACCTCATACAGATTCCCATTTCTCCCATGCACTTCTCCATTGATTCCAGGAATCCGAGTGCCGCTCTCCGCCCATCGATCACTCGCTGCTTCTTTTCTTCTTTCTCAGCGTTGGGCTGAGAGCTTCGGCTCGGGTCTGGTGCTTGACCAAGACCGTCACCTTCGCCCTCCGTTGCCTTTCTCTTGGACCCTTGGGCAGCAGGCTCAGTCATCAGGGATCGCGGATGTCTGGGCTTGATCTTGTTCATGATGTCCAACACTTCTTTCGTGGGCACCCCGAGTTGTGCGGAAGGTTTGTTCCGCTTTCGGTTCTGGCCCGTCGTGTGGCTCACGTTCCCGGCAAGGTGTCGTACAATTGATTGCTCGAACTCCCTCTTGATCTTCCATACATCCTTCCACAGCGGTAGTTCGTGCTGAAAGTACGACATCACCTCAAAGAATCCCAATATCATCTCGACGACGTCCCCCAAGGATTCCTCGTTTGAAGTCTGTCCCAGGAGGTCATACATCGTCCCCTGATCGAGCACGCTCTTGATCCAGGATGAATAGGCCACGTTGCCAAGATCTTTGTCTATCATGAAGATGGATGTCCTCTCCTCAACTCCCTCGGAATTCTTGCACATGATCACATCCCGGGATGCACACAATTGCTTCCCGTGACCGTTGTTGTAGAACTGTGCTGCATGATCCACTGTCATGCTCACGAAACCCACGTGGGATAGCTCCTTCTTCAGCTTAGAATATGCGAGTTCCCGAATAATCGTGGTCATGGCCTGAACATTGTTGACGTCCACCATGAGGTTTTGAAGGTCAGGGATTGCTACCACGCATTCCGCGAAGAGCCGCGTATACAGCTTCTTCCCTTCTGTTGATCTCACAATACCGTTCGTGTCCGCATTCCAGTTCGCGCAACAGTTCACGCAAGAAGTGGGATTGAATTTCGAGTTTGGTCCGAGCACCTTCGACTTGTTCACCTGCATTTCTCTAACGCAAAGTTCGCAGATCAAACCACTGAGCTCTGTGACCGAATACCATCGAAGACGTTGATCACTGACATCGGTGTTCCCAAACGCATCTTGTCCGCCGTGTCCTTCGTCCTGCTGTTCTTGTTTTCGCTTTGATTGTGCAGTGAAGGTCGGCTTGTACTCAAATTTCACCTTCGACTCCTCCATGTTCTTCGGGATGTTGAATCGAAGGTCGGGCTCGTTTATGCACGTCTCCTCCAGCTCGCGCACAAACGCGTTGCTTGGTGCGATCACATCGATGGATTTCTCCACCAACAATCGCTCCCAGGGATCTTGTAGTTCTTACCTGTGAGCGCGTGGGCTACGCGCCACAGGCGATCATTCTCGGTCACCAACGCGCCTGCCGCCTTGCAGATCTCGCTGACCTTGTTGGCGATCGTCCCCAAGTCCCCTCTTCCTCCATGGAAAGCTACATCGCGATTCACGCACACCACGACCAGGCCCTTGCATGTGTTGACGAGGTCGGATATCGCCTTTTGCAAGGAGTCAATGATGGGATTGGCGGTCACCTGCCACCCACACCCTCTCATGCACACCCAATCATAGAGCGACATCCAAATGTGCACCGACACAGGTGAGTCATCCATGTCTCGCCTCCGTCGCTCGACAATGAGCTTTTCCAGCTTCTGCAAACGGGAGATAATACTCAACGTATCATTGGGCGAGGAGACTTGCTCACTCGACCCATAGTATGATCTCTCTTCGATATTTGTCCACCCCTGTTCGTTGACCATCATTTGGAAGGTCTTCGTGCTCCCTTTCGAGTTGACGGCCCTCAGGGGCCAGTCCAGGACCAAGAAGCTCTTCTTCTGGATCATCATATCGCGAATCGTTGCCTCACCAATGGGGCCCCTTTTCTGCTTCTTGATAATCCGGTTCAACTGTCCAGGTGCGTTGTCCGGGTTCTTCTCCGCCTGGATCAACGCGTTGATGGCTTTGGCGCCCGGAAGGCGTCCAGTAATCAAGCATCCTGTTTGGGCACACATGAAAGCATACAGCTGAAGCCATGCCGCATTCCCCTTCCCAACGTAGGAAAGAATAATCTTCTCCGCGCTGGTCTTCTCCTCGAAATGCAATAGCGAAGAGGTCAGGCATCTCAGCATACACTCCCAATAAGTCGCGTTCTTCCCTTCTGCGAGACACGGCCCAAATACAGTTTGTATGATTGGGTACCCTGTATTGTTGTCTATGTTGAACTTCACATTGACAGTCGCGCCGCTCAGAGTAATACCCCCTTCGAATGAGGTGTATGTGTCGTGTCCAGCAGTTGGGTTGATGACTGCCCATCTGTCATCATCACCACCGGAGTTCATGCGGAAAATGGAGTCGATGATCTCGTTGTCGATCTTGACGGCATCGCTAGCATGCGACCCCCCACTTGACGCTCCCTGCTGGGGGACTGGCCCACCAGAGGTTTGGCTCCTTTGCCCGGAGCTTGACGCTGACTTCTGCTGTCGCCCCGTCTTCTGCGGCGGTTCCGTCTTCGATGAGCCCATCACCCACCACGTCGGCTCCTCTCCGATCACAAAGTCCTCGGGGTACCTATCCAGTTCCCTCTCGGCTTCGTGAATGGTGCAGTTCTGGTAGAAGTCGATCATGACGTCCTTCTCGGCTTTCTTTTCGATCTCCTTCAGCCAGCTTACCCACTTGCGCCGATCTTGGTTCTCAGCGGCCCTGTCAGCCGCGTGTGGTGCCAAACTGATGGAGTTGATGTTCATCGCAGGCAGCTTTGATTCGTAGATCATGTCGATGCACCACAGGAAGTTCCTGGCGCACTCGACCTCTCGATAGAGTTCCTTTAGCTCATTCTTGTCTTGACGGAAATAAGCTGTGTACGACTGATCCCTAGCATGCCTTTCACCGAGCAATGGCTGCAACCTCCTCATGATGAAGGAAACGCACATAAGCGAGTTGATTGCCCCGATGCACGCGTCAGAGATGTCACTGGGGGTTGACCCACAGATCATCCAGCGCAAAAGATTGTGCTGGCTGGCTTCTTCATCTCTTCTCAGCGCATATGCGAGGTTCTTCATCGATGCATGCAGCTCATTCTGGTAGATCAACCCAAGGTCCCAATTCTTCTGATAGTCGTCCTTTGCGCCACGACCGAAGAAGTCGAGCTTGGGGGCCTTGATCACGCTCAACGTGAATACTTTCCCCCAGTTTCGATCTCTGAACTTCGATATTCTCCGATCGTGCCTCTCAAACTCAGCAGTTGTCTGGAACTCCTCGGAGCTCCTCCACCTTCTCGACGACGAGGCTCTGGTTGGCTCATCGCTGATGAACTCTTTGTATACCTCCCCGACCTGGGTGTCCTGGTGGAATGCTGCTTTGAACGACCGTTCCTCGTTGTCTTCGGCCACACCTGATGCGAGATCCCAGATGTCCGTGATTGATCTCAGCATATCTGTCCCTTCTATGCAGTACTTGGTGACGTTGAGCAATTCAGGGTTCTTCTCTAGCAGCGATGCCTCACCGCAAAGCTGGTTCAGCGCCGCCACGATCTTCTTCCCCTTGCTGCAGAACTCCCTCCAACCAAGCATACATTCGTCAGCAGACAGTTGTCCGAAAACTTTGCTGATAAACTCTAATGCAACCCTCATGGATTGCCCTTCTCCTTTCATCATTCCGCGGCACTTGGCAGAATAATACGCTGAGTAGGCATAGATAGCAGGGACGCCAATGTCCTCGATCCACTTTATGCACATGCCCAGGTCGCTGCCCATCTCCATTCTCTTGGGGATTCTTCTGCCCTCCTCGATGGCGTTCTTCACGAGGTTCCCCAAGAATATTGCCGCTTGCCTGGATTTCCCAACAGGCACGCAGAAGAACTCATTCGTATTGACGACGGTCGGATTGGCAGTCATCTTGATGATGTTCTCCAGAACCGGGAAAACCCAAAATAAGCAGCTGCAAATAAAGCCACGGAATTGTCCCAATACGAGCCCAGTTTCCGATTGAGGTGATGAACTGGTCCAACTCCTCTCCGAAACTTGGGGTTCGGGACTGGCCCAGCTCCCCGTTGGCACCAGAGGTTCGGGACTAACCCAGCTCCTCGGTGGTACAGTCGGGGTGGTGCAAATTTCACACGCAGTAGCTTGATGCTTCCGCGATCTCCCTCGCGTAATGCAAGCAAGAGCGAGTTTCAATGGTGCCGGCTGGAGGCACTTCGCTCGAGCACGAAAACGGCGGAGGATCACACCTACAATTAACGACGTGTACAACTGGGTTTCTTTGGTTTCACGACCGGCACAAGGCCCATGCTCATGATTTCCATTGCATTTCTTAGACAACGAGCTGCCAAGGTCAAAGTTCCATGAAACGACTCTCCATGGTTTCTTGATTGGCATGGGTTTCTTAGCATATCTTTGCTTCAAGCCATAGCGACACCCAACAAACTCATGACTAATGCCATCATGAACAACCTCATGCAGTCTCTCATCCTTCCAGTAATCACAACTTCCAGGCAACTCAAACAAAATCGCAGCTCGTTTCGTCATGGCATGCCGTTTGATTTCAACGAACCGTTCAAACAATCTCCAAAATTCCCTTTGTTTGGCCTCGATTTTCTCTGCGGTGTCAATTCCGCGAGTCTTGTTGAGGCGTGCCCATGATGATCCCCCCGTGCAAGGCCCGGCGAAGAACAACAAATCGGAAGGTTTGGTAAGCACATGTCTGGCGATTCTCCCCCCGTACTCGCTCAGTAAGTCATCGACCAGAGTTATGGTGACGACCTGCGGCCCGTTATGGCGGGCAAGGGCAGTGAACCAGTTACGCGGTTCGGAACATGCCATCAGCACAATGGGCCGAGCCAAGTCAACACTGTATAAAGTGACGACTGTGCGAGTTCTCATACCAGGAAGCGAGACATGCACAGGAGCGCGAAGCACACCACCGTCATGTTTAACCATCGCGAGTTCAATACCCGGCGCTAACTGTGGTTTGTGCTTCACCGCAATGCGATACGGAACAAAACAACGACCAGGGACAAGCTGCTCGTGATTGATATGCAGACAACGCATAAGTAGCTTCAACCGGAGCAAAGTTTCCAAAGCAAGGTCGTTGACACATTTTAATTCTATGCGCTCGTTCGACAGTTCTTCAACGAATGCGGCCAGCACGGACTGCATGTCAACATCCCCGGACCCGACGTGAATTGGTCGTGGTCGTGGAGATCGCTCCCGCGCCGGTACAGCAACCGGTACGGGATGAAACTGCCAAACTGCGCGTTCAACCCATCCATCAATCCGCGCACACTGCAACCCAGGGTCAACCCTATCCTCGACCTTGAGCCATGACCCGTTCCTCAGAAACCAAGTGGAACGAAGCCACTTGCTCCCGAACGGTGTCATAACCGCGAGTGGAGGTTTCACACGCATCAATCTGGGTCCCTTGGCAACGACAACCGGATCATGTCCTTCATGTTCATGCAATCCCTCTTTGGATGTCAATCCGGACCACCATAGGTCCGGGGGCATGATCGGAATGTGTGTGTACGGAAATGTGGGAACTCCGTCAACTGTTCCCGAAGCAGTCTGCATGGTCCCTTTTATGGGATCACACGTGGGTGTGAGCGCCTTGAGGGTATCCGGGTCAGACAGCAAGCTCGGGTCAAGTAGACCAATCTGCAAACATGCATGTTTCCATTTGCGTCCATCATTGAACGCCTTGGTGTAGATGTCAGCCGCCATTCTGTCGGTGACCTCATACGCCAAATACATGTAATCACGTGTGAACATCTCATGCATCCACGAAATGCTAACACCATGGCTTCTCTCAAGGTGGCGCATCGTGGGGTTTCTCCCCGATCGCACGACACCGATCATAGCCTTGTTATCGTCATAGAACACAAAGTTCGGTGACTTCTTGAGAATCCGCTCTAACAACTTTAGAGCAGGCATACCCATCGATCTCATGGCAACATCGGCCGCAACTATTTCGGCCTCGGGAGTGGAATGACTCACACAACCCTGTCTTTTGGAGCTGCCAGACAACGGAAACCGAGTATTAGGCCCTTGTATATTCAAGTGCCCACCAGAGGTGGAACGTAGCGAGTCAACGCATCCTGCAAAGTCAGCGTCCGCATACAAGGCCAAGTGCACATCATCCATGGGGTCTCCGACCCAACCGACCATGCGCCAATGTTTAGTATGATGCACATAGCACATCAAATGATGCAAACCCCGATCATCGGAGTCTGTCCACCTGTGCACATTCCGTGCCAGGCGATTCACTTGCCGCAACAAATCGAAGCGAGCAATCCGCGCACCGTACAGCAACTTCATTAGTACGCTAGCGGCATGCGGAGCAAGGTGTCCACGCACGGGCTCCTTCATGGCCAACTCAGGAGTCCCTCCCCGCTGGTCCGGCACTGTGGCAGAACCGTCGGTGGGCACAAGATTGTTACACCAATTGCACACGACTGACGGCCCCTCTCTGGCAGGCTTCCGTGAGACGTGATTCTTTGTTTCTTCATGCAACTCAGGAGTGACAACCTTATTCAACTTTACATCGCCCGCCACCTCAAGATAGCGGTCGACACAGGAACGTAGGAACTGTTCCATGTCATAGGTCACCGTTGTTACGCGGTGTCCGTTCCCGAGAGTGACGTTTCCCTTGCTTTGGTTACAACCAAGGTACATGTCAAGTCCAGTCTCGGGTTCGATCTTCAAACGTGTACGCAACATGCTCCATCCCTGGGCAAGGTTCTTTTGCGGCCCCGCCATTTTGAAGTCGTCGACATACACAACCAGAACAAGCTGGAGCTTTTCATGAATGTACACTGACGGCCATTCTTCGCCGATGGGTTCAAAACCAACGGCACGCACCGATTCATCGCAGTGCTGCTCCCAGAATGTTCCCGCATCTGGGTGTCCGTACAGCGCCTTCCTCAACGGGACGACTGGTCTCCTGTACTTATCCCATTTGCATTCATTCGGCACTGCCTCCGGTGGCAATTCAATCCAACACGGCGTGCCTCTCAAGGTGGCCTGAATGTACGCCTGAACAGCGTCGGCCATCTGCACATCCCAACCGTCATGACAACCCAAAAAATCCGCCCAAGGCGTCAAACGAAGCAGGAGAGTTCCCCAAGTCTTGAAACATCGCAGCTTCAAAGCTTTGATTCTTCACTTGGTTCCCCAGCAACACGCCTCTACCCTTGAACTTCCTCTTAGGATCACCAACAGGCAACTGTGAGTGCTTTTCAACGCAAATACCATGTGCGCGAGCCATGTGTATCTCTTCCCCTTTCGCTTTTGCCTCCTTGGCCACAGCGTCATATTCACGCACTGCGCCAAGATCGAAGACGCCCTGGTCGATTAATCCCGAC
This sequence comes from Effrenium voratum, assembly GCA_963377175.1. NCBI lineage: Eukaryota > Dinophyceae > Suessiales > Symbiodiniaceae > Effrenium > Effrenium voratum. The sequence goes on along the minus strand of CAUJNA010003683.1, from coordinate 101,145 downwards.
CATTCTTTCTTCATTGATGCCAACGCATCAGGGTTGGTCAGCATTTCTTTCCGGCCAACCGGTCTGGACACTAAAGCGTCGAAGAATCGTACAACTTTCACGGCCTTCTCTCTGTGCTGTATTCGCTCAGAAGTCACGCACGGCATCGATGGGTACTTCTTGGCTTCACCGTCTTCGCCTATCGCAGGCATCGCGAGTGGCACTTTTCCAGAAACTACCTCAGCAGACTCCTCCCATTCATACCAGGTAAGATCCGTCGATTCGTCGACCGTTGGATCTGTCCCCGATGTCGTCTCAGCTTCGTCTTTCTGACGCTCCATGACTGATGCAACTGCCGTCGTCCAATTTGGAGTCGACTTTGATCGCTCCTCTGACTTGAACTTCCAGGCATAAATTACTACCAGACACTCAAATTCTTTCTCAAGCTGAACGTTTCGTCTCAAGACGTCTTGGGATTGCTTGGAATCCATGAGAACAACCACTCCGTCAGCAGGATTTACAACAATCCTGACCCAATCAAGCTCAGCCAAGTGTTTCCCATCCATTGGGTTCTTGATCTTTGATATGTTCTTCCGCAATCCCCAATTGTACTGCCATTCAACTCCACCCCAGCGGTTTCGAAGCATCGCTCGAATTCTCTTACCACCGGGCATCTGCAATGTCTGTGCCTCTGCCGGCGCAGAAATCTCAGATTCTTTACTCTTGGGATCTTCTTTCTTCTTCTTGCCACCACCCTTCACCTCGGCCTTTTCCTCCTCAGAGTAGTACTTTCTCATCATTGCCCATTCATCGGGAGTGTATTCTGGAGGTCTCGTCGTCTTCATTAGCCTGAATCCATCTTTCCCGACAGGATATGGTCTCCCGGCCTTATCGATCTTCACCTCCTTACCATCATCGTTGACGTACGTGATGCCATCCCCAGGTAGTCCAGCTGACACATGTGGAAGGTCGGGCCTCTTAACTTCTTCATCGCCCTTGGCATGTCCATCTCCTTTCCCTTTTGATGAGCTTGGTCTAGCGTCCTTTTCTTCTACATGGTCCCCCCGACCTCCGGCAAGTACTTCCGGACCATCGTCAAGCAGCAGACCAGCGATCTGATCGACCTCGTCGTCGAGCAGTCGCTTCTCGTCACTCTGCAATAACTCAGGCTCGTAGTCCTCATCTTCGATCAGGCGGTCACGTGCATCCAGACCGATTGAGTCGACGGACATCTCAATCCCTTCCAAAGTCTCGTTGGCAGCCTTGTACTTCTGTTGTATTGGGAATGTCAGAGGAGACTTCAGAATCATCCTCTCCGTCTGATGTGGCATTCTCAATCGAGGTGGAACCTTTGCCTTCTTGATGTTCAACTCTGCACCCGCAAACGCAGTGAGTGCCCAAGCGCGGTACTTGTTTGCCCAATGCATCCCGGTGCTCAATACATATCCAGCAAATATACCAGTTTCCCCTCTTGGTTCGAACTTCTCCCTCTTCTCCCCTCGTGCTTCACTCGGCTTGAAGTCTACTAGCGCACCAAAAGGTATCTTCTCGCCTTTGAACTCCTCGCCATGCAGCCTCATCCAAGCACTCGATCCATTCACTTCTTCAATGTTCATGAGATGGCACAGAGTGGTGATGGCCTGCACCCAGTAGCACGTGGGTAGACCGGCATGTACAAGACAAGCCGAAGTCTGGTCAATGATGAATTGGTTTGTTCTTTCAGCAAGGGAATTATTCTGCGGTCGTCCAGGCAGCGATAGGTCGTGGTTCAGCTTCAGCTCCACGCACGCATTGATCAGTTCTGGGCCATCATCCGAATATACCTGCTTGATCTTCCTCCTCCCGCAGAAGTGCTTGATAGCCCTGACGACGGAGTCAGTGTCTCTTCTCGCGGTTGGATAAGCCATGATAATTCCGGTATATATGTCCCGAATAATGAGCGCATACCTGCCTTCCACTTCATGATCTCCTGATGCCGTCACAAAGTCGAACGTCACCAAGTCCCCGAACATCTTTACCTCCCTCTTGAAGGCTCCCGTTCGTGATCTGAAGTGTCTCATCTTTGCCTTGACGCATGACTCGCAGAAAGGATTTCGGTACCTGTGTGTAAGCAAATGAGCGATGGAGTTGGCGTCCCTCTTGAGGACTCCCACTTTCCTCTTTATTGATGATCCTTCGTACACATCAACTTCAATTCCGGCATCTGGATCATCCTCATCAACCTCTTCCTCGTGAGCTTTGGCATCACCATGTCGATGTGGGACTGACCCAACATCTACAGGTATTTCCTCGGCTACGGGAGGCGGACGTACCGGACCGGCTCCTCCGGGTGGTCCGAAGTCGAACGCACCATCATGGTGTCCGCCCTCGGCCTCTGCGGATTCACCGACAGCGGCGGGTGTGACTTCGTTGTCATCGTCGCCTTCCTGATCTGCCTCATCGTTTGTTACCATTGCCAATACTTCCGAAAAGTGCTCCTTGAGGTCGTCTATCGTAGGGCGATGCCTGTTGCTCCGAAGCTTACCATCACTCACGAGGTATGGGATGTCGTCCTTGACCTGCAAGTGCACGAATCCCTGCTTTGGTGTAACCATGAAAGGTAGTTTACCAGGCATCCAGTGAAATGCATAACCCATCTTCATGCACCTCCTCCCTACTGACAATACCGTGGGTGTCTCATCCAACACGTGCGGCTCGACAGTCTCGTCCAATTCGTCCACGACTATCTTGGCCACGTCGGATGTGGAAGTGGAACCATTCGCGGTCTGGAACACAATCTCATCATCGTCTTTCACAATGTCGACACCCAGGCTCTTTGCCTTAACTCGTCCGATGAGATCATGACCACATCCGGTGTCCATCAACCACTTCACCCGTCTACTGATGCACGTTGACATGGCGAAAACGTTCTTCGGCAAACCATGCTGCTTCTTCCAGTCGACGGCCGATTCCCTGATTTCGTCCTTGCTCTGATCATATTCGAACATTATGCTGCTCTCCTTGGTCACCGGGAAGTAGTGTTTCTTGTATATGTCATCTACCACTTCTCTCAGTATCTTCGCTCTTATCAATGATCGTTGGACTTGATAGGCTGATAATTCCCGATGATCACTGCTCTTGAACTTCTTCTCGTCGACGTACACGTACTGATAAGGCTCATTCTCATTGTCCTCATAACCGTACCATTCCCCCTTTCGTTCCCATTGCCTTCTCTCGTCTTCGAGATAGGTGATCTCTCCATTCTCGTCGACATCGAGTACTTCCTTGAACCATACCATTTTCTCAGGGATCTCGGACTCGCCAGACCATCTTGATGATTCGCTCATTGCGTCGTCATCATGCTCGTGGTAGACAGTCTCGGCTTCATCCGGTTCGACCTGGTCAACGTCCTTCTTAAAGCTGACCTTTCCCGCAGGAGCCGATTGCTTCAGGACTATCGCAGGCATCGCGATGGCCCTTCTTGCAATAGCTGGAGCTGCGGCCTTGGCGGCAGCCTTCGACTTGGCTTGTGCCTTGTCGCTTGACGTTGCCGGAGCTGAATTGTTCTTGATGAGCTCGTGCCTGTACTTGCAAGCGCTCCCTCTGTCGCACTTCCCCTTCTGAAACGCGAAACATGCTCCATCATCCCTCTTTGGTGACGATGATCTGGATTTGGACTTACCTTTTCCTTTCCCTTTGGACATGTTCTCCAGCTTGTGCTCCGTCTTCTTGCTGTGGGAAAATGTGCATTCATTTCCTTTCACGCATCCCTTCGCCGATTTGAAGTGATACCAACAGGGGTTATCTTTGCCTCCGCCCGGACTCTTGCCTCTGTCGCTGGCACCGTCGGACTTGCCGTTCTTGCCAGCGTGGCCCTTTGCTTTGGCCTTTGGGAGTACAGGAGCAGCATCAGGTCCGCCGGGTTTCCCCTTTCTGCCTTTGCCACCCTGGTTCTCCTGTTTGCCAGTGGCTGGGGCTGCATCCCTGCCGCCCGACTTCATCATCGACTTGACCGACCTCTCCTTCATGTCAAGCATCAGGTCCTCCCGATCTGCCTTGATCTGATGATCGATCAATGCCAACAAGAATTCGTACGTCTTTTGAGGATGCTTGTCCGGCAGTCTATGGTAGGCATTGAGGCCGAATTCCATCTTCTTGCTCCCCTTGATCTTCCTGTAGAGGATATCTCTGAGAGCCAATTTACTGGGTCTGTCCTCGCTCCTCATCTTTAGCAGCAAATCATACCACAAGTTCCTGAACATAACCAAGTTCTTGTCTCCAGGAAAGTCAAGGTTGAATAGATGCTCGATGTGGTAGACAAGATCCGTTCTATCAGACGTTCTGAATGATTGCATAACCAATGCCACCAACTCTCGTCCCTTCACGATCACCCCTTGTTGATGTCGTAGTTCCGAGTGTCGCGTAGCGTCGAGGTACACGTCCTTGGCTTCGTCAGGTGCTTGCTTCAACATATTCTGCATGCCCATGGCCATCTTGATATCTATCGTAGCAAATCTGTCGCCACCTGAATCGCTAAGCATATTCAGGTCTGGGTTTAACCCAAGAGCTTGTTCCAACCATTTCGTCCATGTGTCGGTATCTGGATCTGCGCATGCGCTCAGAACATTCATCAGCAGTTGCATCTTCCAGTTATCAAGTTGGTGGATCTTTGGCCAAGCAGGAATAGATACCCTCTCGGCTTCTTTCCTCGAGATCCTCGGTCTTTCGTTCTTGACCTCTCGATCATCCTTCGATCTTCTGCGCCTCCTCCGTGTTCGATTGTCATCTTCTTCCTCTTCCTCTTCCTCATCTTCTTCGTCCTCTTCGTCGTCGTCGTCCTCGTCCTCATCATCGGGTGGGTCATCCGGAGGTCCTCCTCCGCCACCTGTGAGGCTCAACTGACGTCGACTTGCTCCCTGCCTATTCCCATTAGGCGAGAATCCACCGTGATCCAATGGGGGTGTAGTACCGTTGTTTCCCCCTCCATCACCACCACCAGTCGTAGTAGTGGATTGTGGGACGTGTCCGACAACCCCTTGCATCTGGGATAGGTGTACATCGATCATTGGATCACCAAAAGACGGAAAGAGAATCGAACCTGGCATTAGCGACGAATTAGGGGTCAGATTCGAAGACGATGACGGGACTAACCCAGCCACCCTCTTGTCTACCCTCAGCGCGTTTCACTACTGCTCGTTCACGATGTCCATCTTTACTGCTAGAGGCTTCCTGTGTCTCCAGCTTCTTGAGTGCACGTAGTTCCTCATTGTCAGCATCGAGTTGACGAACAAAACTCTCTTCTTGCTTGAGTGTCGCCTCCCTTTCCTTCAGTTGTCCCTGAAGCTCGTGCATCTCCTCGAGGTATTCATCATACACTCCCTTAGCTGTCAATCTCCAGTACTCGGCCTCCTTCGACTTCTCGTCCATCGTGCACCGTTCTTCTTGTTTTGCTTCTTTGACCTGGGCTAACTCCAAGATCGCATCTTGACGATGACCACCCTCGATAGCAATCATCTGGTCCTTCATCGACACGTCGGATTCATACTGTTTGACGATCTCTTCCTTCTCGCGAAGCAAGCAATCTGCTCTCTTTGATTCTTGTTCCGCGAATATGTAACGTCGTTCAGTCTCGCCATCAGCTGTTCCCTGGAGTCCTCCATAGAGTACGTCTCGGGGCGCTTGACGAGTGCGTGCTCCAACTGTGATTTCAGACTTTGGACCATCTCCTCCTCGTTGAACTTCTCGATAGATGTAGACGATTCGATGCCTCTGATCTGTTGCTGATAAACTGATATTTGTTGTGAAGCTTCACGGTGTATCTGATTTGCATGTATAGCTGATTCCTGCGCGGCCGACTTCTCGCTTGCCATGTAGGATTTCATCACTGCAATCTCCCGCTTCTGCTCCATGATAGTTCCTTCAGCTTGTCTCATCTGTTGCATTATAATATTCGACTCCATGTCTTTCTTTCCCCGTACTGAAATGCGTTCATTTCCACCTTGCGCATCTGTTGGGCTTCTTCCTCAAACTTGCGCCATGCCTCAGCCATGTGGTGTTGGTGGTGACTCACTAGATGTCCCGACTGCTTGCTGGCAATCTCGCATCGTCTCTCCAGCTCCTGGATCCGGATGGTGCTTCCATAGTCTTCTTGATGAAGATTCGCCATCGCTGCCGACATTTCATCAAGTGTCTTTTGATATTCCCCGATCTCCATCTCCATCTTGTTCTTTTCTTTAATCGCGGCGCGAAACTCTGCACTGGTGGGTGATTTTGACCTCCCACCTTTCGATGTTGACCTCACGCCCTTCTGCGACGTCCGTGGTGTCGCAGGCGAAGATGACGATCTTCTCGGTGGGGATTCTCTTTGCTTCGACTCCTGATGAACATCGATCTGCTTCCATGATCTTGTGGGAGTGGATATGTCGCTGAATAGCGCGGATCCTCCGCTCCCAGGTTCGTCCTGTGAATCTGCGATCATATCCATCACCGCAGGAAGAGCCATCAATCCATTGGATCCCTCTGAGCTGCTGTTCCCAAAAGTTGCAGTACTTGGGCTCGCTGAAGATGCCATTGTACTGTGTAGGTTATTGTTCCTTTACTGTCCCTGTACCCGCAATAAACCAGCTGTCTCTCTGTCCAGTGTAGAGCTTGTCGATACGGCTGATAACCTGTCAAGAGACGGCAAGGTGACGTCCCGTGGGACGCTGTGCACCGAACCCTCCAGCTGTAATACCAACCACGTAGAAAGGTGTATACGGTCAAGCCGTTATAGCCGAACCCGTGTAAACGTTGTAAGGGAGAAGGAATAATAGTTACAACAGTGGTCCTGACAAATGCAGCGCAAGCGAAGTGTTTTCCGCTCTCAATGCCAATCACGTGTGAACGCAGCTACACATCAGATCTTGAACCTCAATCGTGTCTTGAGCCAAATGGCGATCAATGGAACTTGGTAAGCAACACTAACACAGACCTCAGAACTGCTTCCCAATTTAGGCACGGGGCCTAGAGGGTTTTAACAGTTGGAATCAACTTGCAACCAGCACGCGGAAAGAAACTCCTTTCACATGTGGAAATGGTTCCCCGCGTTGCAGAAGAACGCTGGTAATGTTGACCCTGTATTAATAATCCCCCCCCTATTAGTCCGGTCCGGGTGGACCCCCCCAATACTAAACAATTCATATCTCAGAAAATACCCCCCAAATAAAAAATCATGCAAAACAACCCCCCCCAATTAGACCGGTCCCTCCCCCAGATGGCTGCTGCTATCTCATTTTCTCCACTGCTTCTTGAGCTCATTACAATGTAAACTGTTTTTTGGTGCTAGCTGATGCTGCTGATGTTGAATCGACTCATGCTGCTTGCCATGCTTTCTCTGAATGGTGTGCTGAAAAGGTGCTTTGTCTCAAATGGGCTCATGCTTTCTTCTTGTACCTTTCTCTTCATGCTGCTGCCTTGCTTAGGGCTCTCATCTCCACCTCCTACTCTCATCTTGAAGCTTGGTGGATACTTTTGGGCCTGCCGCAACCACAAACACAAAAAGTGTTCTGAGATTGCCGATTTCTTATTAAATTCTTTACTAAACAAATCAAGTTTAGAAGGTTTCAAAGAGCACCCCACATTGGCCCCTAACACCACCAATTAATAATCCCCCCCCCTAACTAGTGCGGTCCATCGGCCCCACCCCCCAAAGGAAGCTCCAGCAAAATTCTAAATCAAATGGAAACTCAATTCCAGATCTCAAAAGGAAGCTCCAGCAATACTAAATCAAATGGAAACTCAATTCCAGATCTCAAAAGGAAGCCCCAGCAATACTAAATCAAATGGAAACTCAATTCCAGATCTCAAAAGGAAGCCCCAGCAATACTAAATCAAATGGAAACTCAATTCCAGATCTCAAAAGGAAGCCCCAGCAATACTACATCAAATGGAAACTCAATTCCAGATCTCAAAAGGGAGCTATTTAGGGGGGGTGGCAAAAAGTCTTCCCCCCCAAAACCTTCCCGACCTTCGAAGGGGGGGGGGTTACATACTAATACGGGGTCAACATTACCGAAAGGGGCCTGCTTACAAGTCAGGGTGTGTTTCCCTGTCCCCGGAACTTGGTCTTGTTCTCCATGCCATGGGATGGCATTGCTCAAACCTCACTGTTTGGCTCACTCGAATCGACCCGTTGACTTTTTGGATTTCCTGGTTTCATCCATGTTTATCCGCCGACCCCGTTCTCCAAAGGGGAGGCGCATGGGAAGGGCTTGTATTCGTCCTTGTCTTCGTGATGTTTATCAGCACCACTGATGTTGGGTGATGGGTTCGCAGCATCCGGGTCATCAGCATTCTACGTTTCAAGCTTGCCGTTCAACCCGGCTTGGAATGCAGTGATGCATTTTAGTCATGATTGTTATGACAGCTGCTGCTCATGCAGGGGATGCATAGTGATGATTGCCATCAGGATATCATCACGGTAACTGCTGGTGATGCTGGAGATGCGTAGTGATAATCATCAGGATCATCATGATCATCATAAGCAATGCTGCATCTGATCATCATCATCACTCTTCTCATCATCATCATGATGGTCATCATCATCTCTTTCTTGTTCTTATATGCATTTCAAAAGTAACGTTAGATGCATTGGCAATGCAGAGGATGCTACGATGATAGTTATCATCACAGTCCTCATCTTATCATCATTATCATCATGGTCATCATCATCATCTCTTACTAGCCGCAGCATCCGGATCATCAGCATTCTACGTTTCAAGCTTGCCGTTCAACCCGGCTTGGAATGCAGTGATGCATTTTAGTCATGATTGATATGACAGCTGCTGCGCATGCAGGGGATGCATAGTGATGATTGTCATCAGGATATCATCACGGTAACTGCTGGTGATGCTGGAGATGCGTAGTGATGATCATCAGGATCATCATGATCATCATGAGCGATGCTGCATCTGATCATCATCATCATCATCTTCTCATCATCATCATGATGGTCATCATCATCTCTTTCTTGTTCTTATATGCATTTCAAAAGTAACGTTAGATAGCATTGGCAATGCAGAGGATGCTACGATGATAGTTATCATCACAGCCCTCATCCTTATCATCATTATCATCATGGTCATCATCATCATCTCTTACTAGCCGCAGCATCCTTATCATCATTATCATCACGGTCACCATCATCTCTTATTAGCCGGCACTGGTGATGCCGAGGAAGCTACGACGATAGTTATCATCACAGTCCTCATCCTTATCATCATTATCATCACGGTCATCATCATCTCTCATTAGCCGGCACTGGTGATGCCGAGGATGCTACGATGATAGTTATCATCACAATCCTCATCCTTATCATCATCTCTCATTAGGGAGCACTGGTGATGCAAGGGATGCTACGATGATAGTTATCATCACAGGATGATGATGAGAAGAGTGATGATGATGATGACGACCATCATCATGATGATGATGAGGAAGATCCTGATGATGACTGATGGTCATCATCATCTCTTTCTTGTTCTTATATGCATTTCAAAAGTAACGTTAGACAGCATTGCAATGCAGAGGATGCCTCGATGATGAGAAGAGTGATGATGATGATGATGACGACCATCATCATGATGATGATGAGGAAGATCCTGATGACTGTGATGATAACTATCATCGTAGCATCCTTTGCATCACCAGTGCTGCCTAATAAGAGATGATGATGACCGTGATGACAATGATGATAAGGATGAGGACTGTGATGATAACTATCAGCGTAGCATCCTTTGCATCACCAGTGCTCCCTAATGAGAGATGATGATGACCGTGATGATAATGATAATAAGGATGAGGACTGTGATGATAATTATCATCATCCTGACGGTCATCATCATCTCTTTCTTGTTCTTATATGCATTTCAAAAGTAACGTTAGGCAGCATTGGCAATGCAGAGGATGCTACGATGATAGCTATCATCACAGTCCTCACCCTTATCATCATCATCTCTTATTAGCCGGCACTGGTGATGTCGAGGATGCTACGATGATAGTTATCATCACAGTCCTCATCCTTGCCATCATTCTCATCACGGTCATCATCATGTCTTATTAGGCAGCACTGGTGATGCAAAGGATGCTACGATGATAGTTATCATCACACTATCATGATGATGGTCGTCATCATCATCATCACTCTTCTCATCAAGCATCTCTTTCTTGTTCTTATATGCGTTTCAAAAGTAACGTTAGACAGCATTGGCAATGCAAAGGATGCTACGATGAGAGTTTTCATCCCAGGCCTCATCCTTATCATCATTGTCATCACGGTCATCATCATCTCTCATTAGAGCACTGGTGATGCAAGGGATGCTACGATGATAGTTATCATCACAGTCATCATCAGGATCTTCCTCATCATCATCATGATGATGGTCGTCATCATCATCATCACTCTTCTCATCACCATCCTGATGGTCATCATCATCTCTTTCTTGTTCTTATATGCATTTCAAATAACGTAAGACAGCATTGGCAATGCAAAGGATGCTACGATGAGAGTTTTCATCACAGGCCTCATCCTTATCATCATTGTCATCACGGTCATCATCATCTCTCATTAGGGAGCACTGGTGATGCAAGGGATGCTACGATGATAGTTATCATCACAGTCATCATCAGGATCTTCCTCATCATCATCATGATGATGGTCGTCATCATCATCATCATCACTCTTCTCATCACCATCCTGATGGTCATCATCATCTCTTTCTTGTTCTTATATGCATTTCAAAAGTAACGTTAGACAGCATTGGCAATGCAAGGATGCTACGATGATCATCACAGTCCTCATCCTTGTCATCATTATCATCACGGTCATCATCATCTCTCATTAGGGAGCACTGGTGATGCAAAGGATGCTACGATGATAGTTATCATCACAGTCATCATCAGGATCTTCCTCATCATCATCATGATGATGGTCGTCATCATCATCATCACTCTTCTCATCACCATCCTGATGGTCATCATCATCTCTTTCTTGTTCTTATATGCATTTCAAAAGTAACGTTAGACAGCATTGGCAATGCAGAGGATTCTACGATGATAATTATCATCGACGTCGTCCATCATCATCCAGGGGGGTGGGGTCTGATCATGACTCAAGTACGCAGGGTTGAAGTTTACAGTGAAACCAAAAAACAAGACCAAAATTTGACCGGGGCGAAAATTTAACATTTCACCCAAAAGAAACCAAAGAAACCAAAACCAAGGGCACTGTTTTCTTTTGCTCGAAAACCACAACTAAATCCGGGGGTCGGCGGCACTGGGCGGCAGCCCTTAAATTATTCATGACCCAAAAGACTGACCTTGTATTTCTGGGCCCTATAAGCTACTAAGTTAGTGGTTAGCCTCTCCGTGGATTCACACCACAGTTTCGCTGGCTGTGTGGTCGATCCACTTTGGCGGGCTTCGGCAGGTGGGCGAGATTTCGGAATTCCGGGATGTGGCCTCGAATTAAATGCGTGTTGCGAACTTCCCCCCTTCTGGTTTATACTCAAGGGGGCGACAACCGCCATTATTGTTTTACACATGTTGCTTTGCTTTGTCCCCTTGCTTCTTCCACCATTTCTGAAGTCTTCTCAGCCCCAAATATATACAGTAGAATACTCTTGTGTTCATAATCTTGCTCGTCTCTTTTTATTGAAGTAGATGCCCCCCCCAACACCCGAATCCTTTTAAAATAATCGCTACCCAACACAGTGCCTGGTACCCGTCAACATACAGATCTTGTTTTGGAAGCCATAATCACGCCTTTTGATTGGTTGCTTTCCTCTTCTTAAATCTTGGCAAGATAGAAAAGGCGCACCAAAACACGCTTTTGTCACTTGCCCCTTAAAAACCTGGAAATAAGGTTTGCACCTGTTGGGAGCTTCACGAAACATGGACCAAAAAGGGAAAACCAAAAGGTGGGCAAGTAACTCGGTTGCTTTCTGCGAAGCCCTGCTCAAAGTTTACTTAATGGTCTGATGGAAAACCCATTAGTTGGCAAAAAGTTGAAGTCCTAACATCCAAGCAAAATGCACCAAAGTTAAGTTGTCCGTGTTTCTGTGGGAGAGAGAGGGTGTGAAACACCGATCTCTGGTTCCTATCATTTGCGGGACGTGAGATGTCTGCGTTGCGGTGCGCTGTAAGATGACGGCACGTGTGAACGTTCACTTGCCCAAGGGGCCCGGCAATGAGAGGATCTCTAGTGATAGATTCCCTTCTAAACCAAGAGGGGCACATACCACATACCTCTAGTGATAGATTCCCTTCTAAACCAAGAGGGGCACATACCACATACCCTCCCCGAGACTAACATGGAAGCTCCAAGGACCTGTTTGTAAGACTTAGTTCCATTTACCCTTTGGCCTTCTGGGAGCTTCCATGTTAATTAGTCTGGGGGAGTGATACCTTGGCTGGAATTAGGACCCCAGCAAAAACATATATATATATATATATATATATCTTTTTGGCCTGGTTAGTGGAAAACAAAGGGAACCCCAAAAAAACGCCACAAAAAAAGGGGAACTAATTCGGGGGAAGATACTTCTGCAGCAAACGGAATCGGATTTTCCCCGTCTTGGCCGCGGCACATGTGCACCACCGCGAAGCCCACGAGCCAGCCGTGCTTCGCCGGGCCCCCTGGAGGCGAAAGCCGAAGCGAAGCACACCTCTGAAGGAACCCACAAGGGGGGGTCCAATGGTCCCAAAGCCTCCGTTTTCTCACCGGCTGAGTGGATGGCCCCAAAAAAAATCCAAACTTTTTGTTTGCCACTAAAATGGTCTTCCCAAAAAGTTTAAAAGTTCATGAACTCAGGAAGTGAGATGGTCCCAAAGCCTCCATTTTTTCTCGTTGGGAATGAACCTTGTGTTTTGCCCCAGCACTCCGTGGATTGGCCGATTCACCGATCACCAGCACGCAGAAAACTTGGCAAGCTTTCTCAACTTGACACATCGATTGGCGAACTCCAAATCCAAATGCCCAGGGAATGTCCCTGGGAAAAAAAGAATCGGCATCCTTTTCCTCGTTGGTTGACTTTAAAGGAATCGGAACCCTTGCAAAAAAAACTGCAATTTGCTTGTTCGTCCCCTGGGAAAAAATGAGAAAATATGTCCAGTAGTGAAAAACCAGTGCCTTTCAAGCCAACAGGGCGAAATCAAAAAATATTCTTAAGCAAATGGAAGCAAGGGAGCGTGTTCCGAGACTCCAGTCTTACTCTACAAATTGGAGTGTGCTTTGACTTCCTGAGGGGAAAAACTGGCCAAAAAATGGCCACTTTTTATTTACCACTCAACTGGTCCAAATCCAAACAAGTTCAGGGAGTGAGACAGCTAGTTCTGCTCCCTGCTAAAAGTTTAACTTTGAGTGGTTTAATGGAACGCCCATTTGGCAAAAAGTTGTTCAGCCCTAATATCTCTTGGCAAAGTGCACCAAAGAAACCGCTCCAGTCCAAGCCGCCTGGGCTCCGGCTCCTTGGCAAACGCGTCTCGCTTGCAACGCGCGCTCGCTTGCGCGTGCTCGCTTGCTGGGGCTCCCGGCCTGGGTAGAGGCAAATGGCGCTGCGGTGGTGGAAGAAGATCTGCTTCTCGTGCCCGGAGAGCCTGGATGTCTCGATCCCGCCCCACTCCACGGGGCTAGGGGTACAGGCTGGGATCCGGATGCATGAGAAAAACACCCATCGAACCTTGCAACTTGTAAATGCTGGAATTTCCAACCTTATAGTGGTGTTGAAAAAGCCACATGTTTCAAATGGTTGCAACATGTATCTTTTAAGGAGCCCTGTTTTAAGCTGGGCTTATAGAGGATAGACCCACCCAGGATTTTATAGCTGTGGGTTGCGAAATCCGCTATTTGTACCACCTAAGAATCCATGGTTCAAGCCAGGATTTGTCGGTATGCACCAGGGAAATCATCAGAAACCAGGGTTTCTTTGGCGGTGCGGACGGATTTCGTGCATCCACAGTAGCAATTTCTGATCGGACTCACTTGAGTGGCTCCGCCCCTAACGGGGCTAGGGGGAGCTGGGCTTATCCAGGGATAGCCCCCCCCCACCCCATAGCTTCCCCCAGGGTTACAGGAAGCAAAGTATCAATGCACTAAAATCACTGGTGTCCTTTTGGAAAAGTAGATCTTCAAAAGAAAAAAACAGGCAGCCCACAACCCGCGGAATGTTACAGGAAATTGAAACCCTAACCTCTCGGGTAAGGCTCGCCCGATGCCGTATCAGAGCCGTATCTTACGGGAATGAACCTCATGTTTTGCCCCAGACTTTGTGGATTCCCGATTCACGGATCACCAGGCAAAGATCCTGCGCAAAAGACTTGGCAAGTTTTCTCAACTTGACACATCGATTGGCGAACTCCAAATCCAAATGCCCAGTGGATGTCCAAGGGGAAAACATAATCGGCGTTCTTTTTCGGTTGGTCGACTTTAAAGGAATCGGAACCCTTCCCAAAAAAAGATATGAAACAAGGAAGCAATGCGCTGGGCAACTGGGTGATCCTGCGGAAGCGATTAACAAACGTGTGGTGCCCGGAACGGTAAGGCAAAGAAAAACCTGGCCACCCCAAGGGTCTACCGACCCCTCCAATGCATACCCCCGGACCCTCCAATGGAGAACCCCGACCAATTCCTAGGGGGCCCTTGAAAAGAACCAGTTTTGAAGGCCCAAAAACAATCGAGACCCTCAGGGCGAGTGAATTGCTTCTCTTGCTAACCCGCTTGGACACATGGTCGAAACAAAGTCTCCGGGCAACCGAAACAGCCTTTAACATCATGTTCGGGTGTGATGTTGTTTGTGGGCACCCTGTTTGGGATGGTTTTAAAGAGAAACAAATGGAACACCACAAATTTAAAGGGTGCCCCAATTTAGATCATTTTGCGACAAACTCATGTAACGCGTTAGAGCCGGTGCAATTCCAACATCAGGCGGCTCACTATAAGGACCCGCTTGGGCATGCGATCTTTGCTTCTGCGGGTGGCTAGCGGCACCCCTGAAAACCCGGGGCGTCTCCCCAGCTTGCCACCAGCCCTGACGACATCCTCCCAACAAGGCAATGCTTCCCAAATGCTAGTGTGGCTAGAGTCAACGATGTTTTTGGTTGCAGCCCCAGTAAGATGAACAGAACCAAACAGGTATACCAACTAAGCAAACCTTCACACCTCATGCCCACCTGGACATAGCACAACCCTTTAGCCTTCTGAAGCGTCCAGCGGAAAAATCCGAGATGCTTGAAACTGGATCGACAGGGATCCTTACAGTGAATACACCTGAACATTGCCTTGTAAATGCTGGCGTCCCTTTGTTTTGGTGGAAAACGCCATGCTTCAAATGGACAAACTGTATCCTTTAAGGAGCCCTGATCGAACACGAACAAGACTCGATCGAACATAAACTCAGTTGCCTGGAGATCACCTTTTGGCCCCATGACTTGAACTGGGTACCAAAACAAGAATTCTGTCAGACGCCGTCCATTCACGTCGGTTGCAAGTGAATCAAGTACAAAGTCTCCAAACTCAGCTTACTCCAATTGAATTTGATTCGTGGCTTGGGTGGTTAAGGAGGGGTCTCCCATTTCACAACCATGGGAAAGCACCCAGCGCGGGTCCCTGCCTACGGGAGCTCTCCAGGACGTAGGTGACATGCCTCGCTTCAACGCGACGCTCGTGGAGTCCTGTGCCTCTGCTTAGTTGCTTTCTGCTCCCCTGCTAAAAGTGACTAACTTTTAGTGGTTTAATGGAAAACCCATTAATTAACAATAAGTTAAAGTCCTAACATCCAAGCAACATGCGCCAAAGTCTGGTATTGGATGTGCCCAACAGTTGCAGACTGAGTTCCAGTAGAATCGCCCACTTGCAGGTCCAAAATCCCTACCCATAGAGGCCTTAGAGGGGGAGAAGGGGTAGTGGATTCTCATTCATCCATTCATCTAGTATTCCCTAAGCAACAAACCGGTATGAATGGAACCATCAATCGAGATCTTCAGGCGTCGACCTCCATTTCCCTCCCCTCCTGTGATCCCAACCGGAAGTACGGTGGATGGTTTGCGAAAGCCAGGAATCGAACCACTTGGAAACCATGGTTGGAACAAAAAAGCGTTTGGTTACCCTTTTACTCTTGGTATGGGCTTGCGAAAAAACTGACTGTTTTTTGCAAACCCCCAGTAAAAATGAACAGAACCAAAAAACTAAAAAACCAAAAGACATGCCAAGAACAGTGAAGGTTACTTTATGTTGGGGAATCATCAGAAACCATGTTAAAATGGAGTTCGGCCATCCACAGTACGTCTTCAACAAAAAAACAAGCCCCCCCCCCCAGCGTGGTTTGTGGAAATCATCCTTAGACCAAGCTTTCAGATTGCCAAAACCTAAACAGGGTTTCTAAACCTCGTACCTGACCTCAAATGGGCCAAGCTGCATGATGTTTAAAGCCACCAACAAGGGGGGGAGAAAAGAACCCCGGACCTCGATTTGAAGGTAGCGTGATCCTCCAGCAACCTGGGTTTCTTGACCATGAGGCATAATATAGAGAACCCCTTTGCCTGGCAACAGGAGGTTTCCCAAGAGAAAACAAATCCCACACGAGTTGCCTGTTGAGGCCGCATACTTTGCTTCAAGCCTCCCCCAACGCCAATTGTCATCTCAACGTATTGCCGTCGTTCCCCTCAAGCAGGCACGGGTCAAATTATGGTATACCTCGACATGCGGTGGATGCCCTACATAATAAAAACAAACAAAAAAAACACCGGAAGGGAACAAGGAAACCTGACAAAACAAAACCGACATGTTACATGTTGTTGATTGTGGATTGATTTAGGTGGTTGTTCACTCAAATGCAGATAATGCCAGCATTTAGGGCAGTGGTCTGGCGGAAGTGAACCCTGCCTGAGGGACCACATGAAAGACCACAGCTGACTTTTGGCGACTTCAACTGAGTAAGTCTGCCAATTCAAAGACGCATCCTGTGCTAGGCGATGGCCGTTCAAATTCATCGTTGTACTCTAGAGCCCCTGCCACCTGTTGCAAGAGCATGATTTGGTTCAGC
The DNA here is from genome assembly GCA_963377175.1 of Effrenium voratum. Classification (NCBI taxonomy): domain Eukaryota; class Dinophyceae; order Suessiales; family Symbiodiniaceae; genus Effrenium; species Effrenium voratum. The sequence continues at coordinate 84,112 of CAUJNA010003683.1, read as the reverse complement.
TCAGTTGCGCAAAGGACCCAAGTAAAAGATTAACCTTTTTTGGGCCATGACGAAACATGGATCAATGAGGGGAGCTAAAGGTCAAAAGGTTGGCTTTGGGCAAGTGAGTGATTTGGTTGAGTCTCATTTGGCCCACGGGGCCCTTTCAACACAAGCTGGACGTGTTTGCAGCCCACTAAACATGCAGACAACACAACAAGCAAGCACACCTACCAAGAACGGTGGAGCATTGGTCCAGCTGAATCTATTTCATAAACCTAAGACCAAAACAAATGGACCCTTGGTGAGGTTGAACCCTTCCATCTTTGGGTCGCACACCATCCGACATAGTGGCACCACTGAGCGGGGACAATTCATGCACATCCGGGAAAAAATAAAATAAAAACGTGAGCGAGACACCCATTCCCCAAACCCCAGAACCATGATTGAAACCAGAACCGTTTGTTGGTCTGTATGTTAAAAAATCGAATCATACTCCCATCTCTCTCTCTCTCTCTCATTCCATGATTCCAGAAAGAGAGAGATAGAGGGAGAGAAAATGGCTGAAACTCATTGGGAATTGAAACCATAAGCTTGGTTGGTCTTTCTGTTGGGGAACGGACTCACGGATTCTGCACCGGTGCAGAACCAGCGGATGACTCGCAATCCGTGACCCACCGGTTCCATTTAGCCGAGTAGCGCGTCGTCGTAGCCCGAAGGCTGGCCCGGGGCTCACTCGATTCTGTAAAACATCCCTCTCACTAAGAAAGATTTCCACCTTTTAGATGAGATGTCATAGGCCTCATGGAAAAATAGATGGGTTTCCCTGGTAAATGGAAGAAACCACATCTAATTCTAGGGCCCTCTTTATTTTTTAGGCAAACCAACCAAAATGAAACCTATGTGAGATGTAAAATCACCAAAGGGGATATTCTAGGGGTACCTTCCTTTTCCATTCTTTCTAGGCATCCTTCTTTCCCAGACAACCTCCGGAAACCCAGTTGGAAAACGGCGATCGGTTTTGAAAAGAACCATGATTTGAAAGAATGGGGAATCAAATATGGGGAAACCTTTTTTTTTCTCGGAACCCCACACCTTGAAACTGAAACACGGGTTGTTTGTCCATCACGGTTGCGCTTCAGCAGTCTGGCACAAGGGAAGCCCTTGCCCTGGAAGTACCTGTAGGGGGGGCTTATAAAATTATCTTCTATGGTTCCGTATGGTTTGCGGTTCGGCAGAGCTCACTATGATGTGCTGCGGAACCACTCAAATGGTCCTAACCCAAAAAGTTTCAAGAACGGAACTCAGGAAGGAAGTGAGCCGAACATTTTCACTCAAAGTGTTTGTTCGTGTTCGAACCATCCCTCGTTGACCCCTCAACCGCCCACTGCAAGCTGCAATACTGTGAATGGACAAAATCAAGAAAACCACGTTGAAACCATGGTTGACACCATAACGTTTGTGTTGGTATTTACGTTAAGGAATCGAATCAACCAGGGTTTCGGAACGTCGGTGCGTTTTGCAGATTGCTCAACCCCAATCCCTGGGTCATTCCCTGAGCACTGACCAGCAAGAAGGAACGGAAATGCCGAAATGCCTTGAGGTGCAGACTCTCTGGTACTTGTCAAGCTTTACTATTCCCCAACCTTAGATTCCAAGATAATATGAAAAATTTGAAAAAGGCTTTTATGCCATGAAGACTCAATCATCCATCCATTCCTCTGTCCATGTTTTCTAGCCTTCCTCTCTATCCAAGATTTGTGTTGAAACGTGGAGTGTTGGCTCGGCCACCCACTAAAACAGCCAAGGCCATACATCAAAGAACCAATGAACGTGCCGATAATGACCCTTCAGCCCATCACACATCAACAAAGACTCACCAACAAATTGCCGAACTGGCCAGTGTAGACACCCATTGTTTGAACAGCTACGTGGCTTTTTCCCTGCACAAACATTTTACTTTTACTGGCTAGTGGGAAAGCAAACATTTCCACTAAACAGTTGAAGGTCAAAAGTCCAGTCCAACAGCAGCCAAAACACATCTACTGGAATGTAACTCGTGCCAAATTTCTAACGTTTAAACAAGTTGTTCGGTCAGAAGCTTTTCGGGAATCCCATATTTTGACACACCTGTATATTAACTACTCCCAGTGATAGATGCCCTTTAAGCCCAACGGGGAAACATACATCTTCGCACTTCCTAACCACACTTTTTGCTTACCACTAAACTGGTCTCCCCAGTTAGTTTTTAAGCCCAACAGAACTCAGGGAGTGCGGGATGCACAAAATCCGTTCGCATCACTGTTCAGAATCTTTGGTTTCAAACATTCCAAAGTCAACAACGAACAAACGTTATGGCACCAAAACACCACGGTTTCCAAGTGGTGCGAGCAGCGGATTTCGATGGATCTCGCAACCATCGGTAGCTTCTATTTGCTTAAGCCCCCTGGAAAAAAAAAACATATATTTCCAGTAATGAAATCCATTCCCTTTAAAACCAACAAGGGAAAACATATTGTTATACTCAAACTCAAGGTAGGGAAATGGAATCACAGATCTCGCCGAATCCGCGCATCCCAATCCGCGAATCCCCGCGAATGCCCACACGACTCTCCGCGAATGCCCCCACGAATCCGCCGAATGCCGCCGAATCCGCCGGCGGCCGCGAGCGCCTTGAGGTCGCCAAGGGCAAAGGCGCCCTCCGCGTACTCGGAGCAGGGGCTCTTGGCCGGGATGGGGCAGTTGATACCCGTCAGAGTACCTCCGGGGGTGGGGGTGGGAGGGTGGGAGGGTGGGAGGGTGGGAGGGTGGGAGGGTGGGAGGGTGGGAGGGTGGGAGGGTGGGAGGGTGGGGGTGGTTTTTTAACTTTCCAACCCAAACAATGTGGTAGCAAAAGACCTTTTGCGCAGCCCCTAAGAAAAAAGGAACAGAACCAACAAAAACCGAAAACCTAACATGCCAAGAAAAAAGGGTGACACTCCTGGAGGGACACTGTCTGCCTCCATCATTGCGTCCAAACAGGCTTTGATCGGTTTGATACTCTCCTACAATCTTGGTTGACGTTGGGTTTGGGGAGCAACAATTTTCAGACTCTCGCTGTGAAGTGGATGTGGACTTCCACCACTAAGCCATAAGCAAACATGTGTCAAATGCTTCGCATTTCACCGCTGAAACCAGCTTGGAGACCTCAGGGGTCGATGAAACCGGTCGCAGCTGTGAGCCAGTCTCATGGAACCCGAGTATCCGGCTTCCCCACTAGTGGATGGCTATCTCAGAACTCTGGAGACCTGAAAATCCAAAGCCCAAATGGCATCCCCGAGTAAACGAACAAAAATGGAAAAACATGAAAAACAAGTCTGGCTTTCGCCCGTTACCCGCCCCATGCGAGCTCCTCATAGAAGAAAAGAAGAAGATCTCGGCGCGTGGTTGCCTAAATGAGACGCACCACGTTTCCGTCTTCGGCTTCGGATTGGCCAAGTGGCCATGCTGCACCACATCCTCCATCTGGCTGTTGCCTGGGATTTCATACGCGTCAGTCAAAGTGTCTGTCAATCACATGTTTTTGACATCGCCATCCCGTATGATTCACCCCCTCCCCCAAACCCCCTCCGCCTGATGTGCCGAAGAATTCGCTTAAAATCGTTGAAATGGAGGACAGTTAGGACATGGTTGAATAGAGGACATCTCAAAATATATTTCAATAAAGGACATCGTTGAAATTATAAAGGCCCCTTGCCCCGCAACCCCAAGCAATCGCGCCTTGAACTTTGCAAGATTTCCCTCACGATGAGCCAGCAATGATTTCGCGACGAAATGAGTACCATTCCCTGGCCCAATTGCCCAGGTTGCACCGAATGCATCATCTAGAGGAACCTTCCCTGACAGAAATGGCTGTGGCTCAAAAAAGTTACCCAAAATGGCCTTGGTGAATGGAAACAAAGGACAACACTTGTCTAACCCCATCTCTAATTTTGAGCCACACCGAAGTAACACACAGACATAATACACCATCAAGTGCTAAGGCAGCTGGCCCTGTCCAAAAGACCTGGACGCAAGTTCGATTCGTGAAGAGACTGGGTTTGTCACGTTTTGTGCATCAGCTGATGGATTCTTGTCCGCGTTGCCACGGTTTGCCTCTTTGAGCATCATGGTATGATCCTGGCACTCTGCCTGGAGGATGGACGATCTGTACGCTGGATGCGTGGAGCAGTGGTTCGAGCCAAGCAGAATCGACTCTCCCGGAGTCTCTAACGCTCAGGCTCAGGTTGCACATTGTTATTTCTGGATTTGTGAAGGCGGTGTTAGATCAACCATCACCTCCTGCCAGGGCTTGCTGAAACGAGCTTCCAGGGCCTTCTTCAGGGCAGGAACTTCTCGGAGCAAAGTCTCGTCCTGCGTGTACCCATGCTTCTTTTCGTCTTCTTCTTGACCGGTTATGGGCGCACGGTAGTGGTTTAGGAACGCCACGTCCTCTGGAAGAATGCCGGCCGAAACCGTGCCATTCGCCCAGCTTGTGGGCCAGTGACACCAGAGAGAATCCACCGCGTTGGGGTTGAGGAAGTACTTCGGATAATTGGGCTGTGAGCCTGCTGCCCGCCGAGTGGACACAATGTCCAATTGACCAGGCGGTGGCAATTCAAAGCGGTAGCGCGAAAGCTGGAATGAGTAAATCTCATCCAGCGTCTTGGACATGTTCCCCGCGACGTGGCCCCAAAACTCGGCCATGAAGTGGGGCGACTGCAGCCCGTTATGCAGTTGGCGCTCTCCCAGCCTCAGGTACTCGTCCATATCGATCGTCGGTGACACCAAGCGGGCATGATGCTTGGCCCGATACAAGCAGTCATTGGCAAACCAAGCTTGTGTGGAATAGTACACGTTGGGATCGTAGGGTGGACTGACGCGATGAGTGATGTGCACGCGGGTCGCAACCCCGTCTTCCAAATATCGGCGGAACACTTGGAGAAATTGATCGTCCATATCCTCGTTTGTGTACAAGAGGAAGTGGCTCACGCCGAACATCAGGTGGTACTCGAACCACTGGGCCGCTCTGGCGCTCTGTGCCATGCCATCCATGCCTGGCTGGTTAAAAGCTTCGGGGACACAAGCTAGAACTTCGTAGCTGCCGAGCATGCCTGGCGCTTGCTGCGTGCTGATCTCGCCCATAGCCTCGCCTTGATCTTTTGCACCATGAGGCGATACCTACCATCTGCCGCTTCCTGTGGCCACGGGCAGTGGAAGGCTATGATAGACGGGAAGAAGATCTCTGTCTGATTCCCACCGCGCACCTGGAAGGCAGCCTTGTGGCTTCCATCCATGGAAGCGCAGAAAAGTTGGTGTGTTGTGGCATAGTCCCACAACTCTTGATCATATGCATGCAGCAGAGCAATGTAGTTGGTCCCCTTGCCGAAGGTGGGCACTGCGCTCAGAAATTGCAACGTGAGATCTCCCCAAGACATCGGCGAAGGCGGAACCACCGCGGCCAAATCCCGAGGGCTTTGCCACAAAACCGGGACGGGGCCCATTGTTTTGGCCTGGAGCAGCCCAACATCATCACAGCTGCCATCAGCGCACGCAGGCGCGAAGGAAGCTGTACACAAGGCAAACAACATGGAAAACCCCCACAGCCGGGACAGCATGGCTGAAGGGCAAATGAAAACGTTTCACTTGGCGCTGTGTCGGCTGCAGAAAAGTTTAGCAGCTGGTTCCAAGCAGTCTGGGGGCACGTACTTGCCATGTAAGGAAAAACGGGGGCCGTTTTGAGGGGACTTTGTTTAATTGTCCGGCACCGGACAAGGAACTCCTCCCATTTGCTGTGACGCCCCGGCCCCACGTTTTCCTTCGGTACGTGGCAAAAACGTCAGCCGCTGCAAGGCCACCGTCCGCCGAGCAGCGCATCTCGGACATGTCCACATTCGGAGGCACCTGGCGCCCCGACATTTGGAGCCCTTTGTGGCATGCCCTCCACGGGTCCCACGGGCTCCGGAACGAAAATGGGGCCCTTCCCCAACAGAGCTCCACTTCAGCTAGTGGAAGGGGACCGCTTTCTTCGCAATGGATGGCATGACTGCTTGATCAATGCTTTATCACTGTCAAAACGCAAGGCTACAGAAACTGTCCCAAAACATGCATTCGCCATAGCCAGGCGTGAGGTGACATGGATATGAAGCGTTCACCTTCGTCCAACATAGGCTACAAAAGACTTATCTAAAAGAGGACATATCTCGAACACCCAAGAAACCCTAAAATGACGATTCCCAGTATAAATGGCAACAAACAATGATTCCCCATGGTTGCCCAGTGATGCAGGACTTCATCCATCCACAGAATGATGAAAAAACACCAACCGTCCATCCATCCATCCATCCATCCATCCATCCATCCATCCATCCACCCACCCACCCACCCACCCACCCACCCAGACTTAGTTAAAAACAAAGCCCTTCGAGCAAAACAAAAAAACCGGATCCACAACTAGGTCCTCCAGTAGAGAGGTTAGAATAAGGGTGCCCTTTTTGTCTGTAGTCTATTTTAGTAGCGGAACCCTCCCCCCAAAAGGGTAAAAGGGCACTGGGGGACCTAATCTAGCAACGAAACCTTGGCCCAGCGCGCTCGCCTCGCCTCGCCGTGGCGCGAGGCAACCGCAAGGGCGGCCAACATCTGCTGCTGCACGGAGCGGCACCGGGGGTCGTAGGTGATGGGCTTGATCACCACCTGCGCCACCCAAACAACCCAAGGGAAAATGGCCAACTCACAAGCAATGAACAAAAACACGAGCCTACAGGCCTTAGGCATATTTTCCAGGAAGAAAATGGGCCAACTTACAATGGAAACAATGGAAGCCACAAGGAAACCCACCGAAAACATGGTGCATATAACATGACAGGCCCCAATTGGGCATGAACGAACCACACCTATAGGCCTGAGGGATGTTCCCGGTAATTCCCACATTTTTTGTTGCGGGGGAGTGGTTTGGAGGAAGTTGGAGCAAAGACCCCCCCAAAACCCCAAGTGAAAATGTAGCCTTCAAATAGGGGTTTAGGCACCGCCTCTTGTTCAAAGGAAACCACAAGGAAACCAACGCCAAACATGGTGTATATAAACTTGTCGCAGGTGAATGTTAAACTGAACCAAGGGGAAATGGTGTACACAACCTTCATGTGAGGGGACATGGTGCATACAACCTTGACGTGGGTCAGTAAGAAATGGTTGGTTTCCTCGTAGTTTTCCTTTGAAACCAACCCCAAGAGGAGGTACCTAAACCCCCGCTTTGTAGTGGGACATGTTCGCTTGGGGGTTGGGGGGTCTTTGCCCCAACATCCTCCAACCCACTATATACCCCCAAAATGCGTTGTTATACTTGGGTTAGACAGGATGCATACATACCCCAACAACCTTAGACCCAAGGGAAACTTGTAGACACAACCCT
>CAUJNA010003683.1:0-75000 GCA_963377175.1 Effrenium voratum | reverse complement strand
TCATCCGAAAAACAAACATCAGTCAAATTGGTGTTTCGTTACATAGGAGAGCATAAAAATGCATGGTTTTCTTGTAGCTTCCCTGAGAAAAAGACCAGCCAAATAGGGTAGTAAGCCACAATATCACAATGACACTGACAATCAAAAAAGCAAAGGAAATGGAGAACCCAAAGCTGACGCCATCAACCTGCAAAACCAAAAGGGGCCAACCCAAAACGGATACTCCGATGGTTCCCTTCGTGGTTGGACTTGGCCATGAAGCCGAGGGCCGGAAAACGGTTGCCCCCGATCCGAGGAAATGGACGATTTCAGGGGGTTCGCCCCATTTGCCCCAGTGATCCAAACTCCAGCTGTAGGGTCCTCTATGCAGAGCACCCGGGTCCTCAACCGTACACCCCGAGTTGCCTGAATTTCGGGGTCTCAAAACCTGCGGTGATTTCGGAGCCAACCAGAACCACCGATGGCACCCGCAGGCGGAAATAGGATGAGCAGAATCTGAAGTTATGTGCCCGGGGTTGGCTCACGCAAGTTCCCTTTAAGGCTGAAAATGAAAGGCGTACCTTGTGAAACCTTGACGAATTCTGGACAGAAACGGGGAAACCAAGGCTGAGAAGTCGATTGGCTCTGGACAAGTGAGTTGGGCAAAAGGGAATGGCAAGTACATGAGTGGACGAAATCCTGCACAACTTTGAACCCATGAAAAACCATTCATTGTTGGGAAATCATCGTTCCAGGGTTTCTTAAGTGGTGCAGGATTTCGTCCATCCACAGTAGGTCGGCTCTTGAACTAGACTGCTACGCAGCAAGCACATCTGCGAAAACCCACAGCAGAAGATACATGACACTGGAACTCCAGGAGTCACGCCCCGCAATGTCATAAAGGTGGGGTTAAAGCAGGGTGGTCCTGTTGCCCCGTTTTTCTTGCTGGGGGGGGGGAGGGTTGGCAAATGGGATTCTACACTTTGAGGAGGAACTCGTACCATTTTTCCCAGCCAGGGCTCTCTCAACGCACAACCCAAAAGACTCCCAAACCGATCCGCCGATCCGGGGTCTACCGAGCAGCGTTCGCAGGCTGCAGGCAAATGTGGTGCTCATGGTTTGCCATGGCTTCCTCAGGGGGTTCCCTCAGATGCCCAGTGGCCATGGGAGAAAAAAGCAACCTTTTTTGGTTGGTTGACTTTAAAGGGGAACCCCTGGGCAACTGGGTTCCTTGAACCTAGACAAACCCAGAGTCGCTGGAAATGTTCATGGGCAAAACTCACTTCCGATCGAGTTGAGGAGTGTTTGCCACCAAAATGGCCTTCCCAAAAAGTGACGAAAGTTCAGGAACTCAGGAAGTGAGAAACAAAACCTATTTACAACTAAAATGGTCTTTCCAAAAAGTTTAAAGTCCACATAAGTCCACCAACTCAGGAAGTGAGAAGAACAGGTGGAATGTGATGGCTGGGAACTACGGCTAGGAAGCCCCTGGTTTGAGGCATGGGTCCCGATGTTGCTCGAGTGATACCTCCGAAATATCCGAAACACATGCCAAGCATAGGTGTCCTTTCTGGAAAATAGATGGCCCTGGTAGATGATTGAGCCACTAGGAAAACCAGGGCCTTCTATTTTTCTACCAAACCAACCAAAAAGGACACCCATGATGCCAAGGGAACAAGGCCAACCTTGGGTCTCAAGGTCCGACTCACATCGATGTTGTGAGCTTGAGAACGGAACCATCGGCGAAGAGAATTGGAACCAACCCTTTTCAGGCAAACAGGCCTTCAAAGAAGCCTCCCCTCTCTTCCGGCATCAAGCAGTTTTAGGTACCAATTCTTATTGGTACCGGAACCCTGCTTCCAAGCCGAGCCTTCTTTTGATTCGTACCCTGGCGAACAGCTCTTTTATTGAAGCTTCCGAAACGAGGTGCTTCACCATCTCTTCTCTTTGCAGTATTTTGATGGCAATACTCATACACATGTTTTTGTTGAGCTTAAGCAGGAAATACCCCGTCTACACTTGGTATTTAACCTCCATTCCTTACCTCCAAAATATTCCTGTGTGCAGAATGGGGCCTAGACACAGCAAAAGTAATACACATCCCCTGGCTCCCTGTTTGGAGACGAAAGGAAGAAACCCGGGCTGTAAAGGCTCCAGACGTTCCTTTGCCAACATCTGGGTCTAGTTGACTCTGTTCTATATTAAGTCCACGCTGATTGTATCGGTCCATATATGAATCCATGGCCATTTTGGACCTCAAAACGAAGTGATTTCCCACAAATCCATAACTATATTGGTTCATCAGTCCATAGACGGTGGGGGTCATACCAGAGGAATGCAGAAATATATGGGCGTATACATTCAGCCTTTGATACTGTGGGTGGACGAAATCCATGCTTGAAACCATAGCGTTGGTTGGTAGGTGCAGGGGAATCATTGTTTCAGGGTTTCTGAACTGGTGCAACATGGATTTCGCAACCATCCACATGGTCGTCTTCGTCTTCTCCCACAAAACGGGTGTGTGTTTCTTCTAGGCATCCCCCACAATGGTAGTAACACATTTAAATTTGGAAAAAAACACGTCTTAACATTAACATCGGAAAAATTGTCACTCCGTAGCATTTGGGATAGGCCAGAAGTGATAGATCCCCTTTAAAACCCCAACTGGGCAAAATGACAAACATATTGAGTTCAGCCAAGCTTGAGCCACTCCACCCCAACTCCAAAACAGGGGAAAAGGAACAACCAATTCCGTTCAGCCAATGGAGTGGCTTCCACAACTCCACCCCAACTCGAAGAAACCGCGTCCTTTCGTCTCCATCCATCCCCCCGGTTTTTCTCCGATCCCTCATCCAGAAGAGAGGTTAGACTAAGGGAATCAACTTTTTTTCTGTAGTCTGGGAACCCTCCCAAAACAAGTTGGGAGAAGAAGGGCACCTCGGGGGACCTAGCCTCAGTCACCGCCGAAACGGATCTTCGTTTCACTTCACGATCCTCGCCTCGGAGGCTAAGGGCGTGAGCATGAAGGGCCGCCAGGGCAGCTGGTACCCCAGCAGCGTCTCCTGAGTCCAGCAGTTTGGATGTCGGTTTTTGGGCCAAGGGTGTGGGTGGGTGGGTGGGTGGGTGGGTGGGTGGGTGGGTGGGTGGGTGGGTGGGTGGGTGGGTGGGTGGGTGGGTGGGTGGGTGGGTGGGTGGGTGGGTGGGTGGGTGGGTGGGTGGGTGGGTGGGTGGGTGGGTGGGTGGGTGGGTGGGTGGGTGGGTGGGTGGGTGGGTGGGTGGGTGGGTGGGTGGGTGGGTGGGTGGGTGGGTGGGTGGGTGGGTGGGTGGGTGGGTGGGTTGGTGGGGTGGATGGGTGGGTTGGTGGGGTGGGTGGTGTGGCTGGGTGGGTGGGTGGGTGGCTGGCTGGGTGGGTGGGCGGCTGGGTGGGTGGTTGGGTGGGTGGGTGGGGTTTCTCGGGGTTTCCTTTGAAGCAGATGTTTGGCAATCTGCTGGTTGAAGGTACTTGTTTCTGGCAATTATTGAATTCAAGCTAAAAGAGCAATCTGTTTCTTTTAGGCTTCGGAGCCCCAAGGGTGGGTTTGCTTTTGGCGTCCCAAGAAATAAGAACCAAGTTGGTAGCTTTGGTGTGTCCTTTCCTTGAGTTGGTACATTCTTGGCTGGAATTAGAACCCCAGCAAAAAATATATTTTTTGCCTGGTTAGTGGAAAACAAAGGGAACCCCAAAAAAGCAAAAAAGCAAAAAGGGGAGCTAATTCTGGGGAAGCATTGTTGATTTTTTGTGGATCGAAAGGCACGCTGAATCTTTGTGGGGGTCCCCCAGAAAACAAGCCAATGAGTCCATGTAGGCGTCTTCTAGGATTCGGACCCAAGGCTGGGTTTCACATGTTGGGTTCATTTAAAGAATGAGCCCCAAGTTGGTACCCTGAAACAAACTGATGGGGAAGATGATTTCGGAAAACGGTGAATGGTCTCAACATATGAGAGGGCAACCCTCATGACTTCCATTTGAAGTGGGGATTCTGCCGTTGGAAGAAGTTGGTTGCTCTCACTCAGCAATTGAAAAACAATTTAAGAACACACTGCACTATATGTCAACAGCCTCTTTTGGAAGAACTCTGTTGGAGAAGAACCAACATTTTGTGGCATCCCTATGTTTTCACCAACCCATATGCTTAGTCAATATGCAATTGACTAGCGCTAGAAGCCATGCTGTGTCTACCATCATGATTGCAGCGAAGGGCAAACATGAACCTGCCCACCAACAATTCTGGAAGTGCAGTCAGTGCAGTCCCCAAAAAGATTAAGCTGTTGTTGGCAAGAACATAATTTTATCCGCGTGCACTTCTATGCCTCTTGACGGGAGGGTAAGATGCTACCATACACTTAGCCATCTGGAAACTCTATAGGCATTCCAAATACAACCCACTTTGTGAGCGGATGGCTCAAAAAGTCCAAACCTTTTGAGTGCCGCTAAAACGGTCTTCCAAAAAAGCACTAAGGAATCTCCAGGCAGACCGATCTACACCACGGCTTGAGCTAGTTTTGGCTCGGTGCGCAAAAGCCCTCCCCCCCTCCCCCGCCAAAGTGAGCAGTGAGCTCCTGGTCTGGGCCCTGTAGGATCGTGCTGGAGCCTTGGGCGGTTTGGACTTGGAACGCCGCGGGTCATGAAACGCTGAGCTTTAACCAGCGATCCTGGCGGCCACTGGGGAACACTTCTAGGTCCTCCAGTAGAGAGCTTAGAATAAGGGTACCAACTTGTTGTCTGTCTATTTTAGTAGGGGAACCCTCCCAACCACGAAAGGGGTGAGAAAGGGCACTACTGGGGGACCTAGACTTTTTTGGGGCATCTTTCGTGAAGCATCCACTGAACAACTGAGAGTATGCAAGTCTGCAAGTGCATCTGCACTATGAGAGTTCACCAACCTGAATGCAAGGATCCACGAGGAACCTTTTAGCGTTGGTTTTCGCAAGAGCGCGCTTTATCCAAAGGTGAGGCTTGTGTCTGCACAGCCTAGGGGGGCATTCTGTTACCACTTCTTCGAGACGATGGGCATACTTCGAACCGGACATCTGCATCTTTCCGCTCTTGAACACTGCGCGATTTGTGCCAATACACTTTCAACTGGCCGAAACGTGCGGCTTGTGACGCCTGCAAAAAGGCAAGCATTCCAAGAAGAGGTTCTTAGACGGACTCGCCTGACACTCAGGGGCCGCTCTTTGCCCCTCTGAGTCACAAGCTGAAGGTTCGGTTTGAACAAGGCCTTGGCCCAAACCCGCCGAAGCCCAACCCCCGTGGCCAAATTATTGCGAACCCACCCGCAAGGAAGAAATCGACCCCTGTGGATGGGCGAACTCCGTTCGCACCACCTAAGACACCCTGGAATGACATTCGGATTCCGCTGTAAATGCCAACAAGCCATGGGTTTCAACCATGGATTCCAAGTGGTGCGAAATGGATTTCGCGACCATCCGTACGAAAGAAACCTCAGGTGAGGTCGCAAACCCCCGAACTGATGCGACGTCGCTTCCTTTCTGGGCTGCCCCCTCCGCCCCGCCGCGAAAGAGGAGCAGACAAATCGAGAGATCGCCCTTGTGAGGGTCAAGAGTAGGGTAACCCCACAATGGGCTGCCGTAAATGGGAAAAAGGAACGACCTGGGGTCCATATCCTAGTTTATTCTTGACCCATGACCATACCCTTTTGGAGGTTTCATTCGGATAAGCATGGGCAAGTCCTGTTTTGGCGCGCTCAGAAAGAGGGTCTTTCCTGGGTTGCAACCTTTGTCTGAGTGGATGGGCCAAAACACGTCTAAACCTTGTGTTTTCGACCAACATCATCTTACCAACAAGTACTAAAAGTCCGAGATGAAACTCAGGACGCGAGTTGTAGGTTTCAGTTGGACAACCCATTTGTTGCCAAACTCAGTTCCGATCGAGTGGACTCACGCCGGACATGAGAACAAACTTACTTGTGCTTACCACTAGAACGGCAACCAAATTCCCCCAACGTGGCTAAAGTCAACATGAACTCAGCGAGTGAGAAAAAGGTGGCACCCCTCAAAAAAGACACACCCACCCTAAGGGTCAACCGACCCCTCCAATGCACATGCCCGGGCCCTCGAAAGAAGAACCCCGACCAATTCCTCAAGGGCCCAAGGGAAAAGAACCAGTTTTGAAGGCCCAAAAACCATCGAGACCCGTGGTCGTTGTTCGTTTTCTCCGAAAGGTCCTTTTGGGTCCATAACGGCCATGGTGTCCCAGAAAAAAACCCGGCCAAAACCGAACCTCGCTTCAATCTGAGCGGCGGCAGCTCCTGAGTGGCGGAGCTGAAAACCTACTGGAAAATGTGTTTTTTGTGTGCTCTGAAATCCCTGGCAAGGTCGACAAATGGGTGTGGCTCAAAATTGAAGAGCTGGGGCTACGCAGCTTTTAGTCTTTGGTCCCATTTCCCAAGGTGCCATTTTGGTACATTTATTTGAGCCATAACCAAATGGACAAATCTCGGTTGCTTTCTGCTCCCCTGCTAAAAGTGACCAACTTTTAGCGGTTCAATACGGAACACCCATCAGTTGGATCAAAAGGTTGAAGTCAACTAACATCCAAGCAAAAAAAAAACGCCAACGAAACGGGTAAAGGGCAAAAACGCACACCCGGCCTTTTCCAGCGTCCGCTTGAAGGGTTGGGAAACACGTTTAGAAAAACCCAACCAAACCAGGGGACAACGGTGACTCCTCACTGGCTGAGTGGATGGCCCCAAAAAAAGTCCAAACTGTATATTTACCACTAAAATAGTCTTCCCAAAAAGTTTAAAGTTCATGAACTCAGGAAGTGAGTGACACAAATCAAAACAGCGGCTTCCAAAAAGGGGCGGCGTGCGACTCGATTTCCCCAACGGCAACACTGGCACTTCGCTTCCGTAAAAAGAAATCCGCCAAGCGAGGAGTGGAGGTGAAACTCGACTTTTCCGCACCTTTGCCTTGGTTGCTGTTGACCCCCCCTGCAAAAAGTTGACAACTTTTTGGGGGTTTAGTGGAAAACCCATGAATTTCCCAAAAAGGTTAAAGTCTAAAGATCCAACCCAATAGCAGTCAAGTTTGCTTTCACGAACTTGCGAAGGTTTCACCGCATCCCCCGAAGACAAACACGGAACATCCCACGATCCAGAGGAGTTGATCCCCTTGAACGAAGATCCTGAGAGCTTCGTCGGTGCCGTAGGGCCCTGTACGAAAGGAGCAACTCGGGTGAGACTGTGGAAAACCATGAGAAGACATTTCCAGCAGTGAAATCCATTCCATTTTAAGCCGGAAAGAATACACATTTCAGGCAAGTGGAAGCTAAAATCTGGGAACCCGATATTCATTTTTCAGTCAGCAAATGGAAGATAATATCAGGGAATTCTAGGGTAAGGGTTCCATACAAAAAGGGCTTGCAACAGGCTGCCTGTTTTTTGCAGCCCCCAAACCTAAAAATGAACAAACCAAACAACTAAAAAAGCAAAAAACACTTGCCTTGCCTAGAACAGTGAAGTATTAATTGGCATTTAGGGCTCGGCCCCCCGGCCTGCCACGAACAACAAAAATGATTCAGAACACCCCCCAAGAAGGATTCCATGTAAAACCGATTATTATTATGTTTAATACATATTGATCCAAGAACACCCCCCTAGCAAAGCAACCACGAAAACGAACACCACCCCTCGCCCAGGACTGCCCCCGGAGCTGTCTTTCGCTTTCCGCGTCAGGGCGCTGGCGGCCGAAGGCGCAGGTCTGGCAGTCCGCGACCTTCTCCACGATGGCCACGCAGGGCTCCGAGCCGTTCGGTGAGCCAGGGAGCGCCTTTGGCGATTGAAACCCGGAATGTTGGCGGCACCTCATGGGTTTTCCTTGTTTCGTTCCTTGTAAAGTCCAGAAATATGGGGTAGCCTTCAAAAAAGGACTTCGTTGTTTGTGGGTTGATTTGTTTTCATGAATGCCTGAAATTCTCTGACGTTTTCAGGTTATGTGTGTCTTTGTCAGGCAATTCTGCATATTGGGAACCCCGGGCTAGGGGTGTCACCCCCAAAATTGAAGGAACCTCACTAAAAGGTATTCATCAGGTTTTGTTGATTTTGCAGGGTTCCCATGAATTATGTTGCTGCGTTTTCTTTGTCAGGCAATTCTGCATATTGTGAACCCCGGGTTAGGGGGGGAACCTCCATGGTGTTTGTCTTGGGTTTCTTGTAAAATCAGAAATATGGGGTACCCTTCCAAAAAGGACGCTACCAACATGTTCTTTTGGGTGCAAGCAGGCCTCTTTCAGGTGAGCCTCAAATTGTGATTTGGACTGGTGGTTTGGGGGTTGAAACCCGGTTCTTGTAGAGCTTAAAAGGGGTTGGGCTTGGTTGAGGCAACTTTTTGTTGGTGGTTTTTGGACGACCTTGTTTCCCTGATAAACCCACCCCGTACTAATAAACTGGAGTGATTCACATGGGGTCAACACGAACCCTTACTTGGTGGTTTGGATTTGGATTTGAAGCCCTGCTTCTGGTCAATGGTAGATGGTAGATTCCCCAACCAGCAAACCACCAATTCGGCTCCAAGCCACCCGTCGAGATCGGCACCTCCGGTTGAAGGGTCCCTTGATCCCAGCGGAGTGCGCTGCAAGCTGGACAACCCCTTATTCAGAACAAGTTTAGGCCGAGTTTTGCAAGATGGACACGCTTTCCCGAAAAGTCTCGATGGTTTCCGGGCCCTCAAACCTGGTTGTTCTCAAAAGCCCCCGACAGGTCGGGGTTCTCCATTCGAGGTCCGGGAAAAGGGGGGGGGCATTGGAGGGGGCATGACCCTATAGGAAACCAAACCTGAACTTTCGAGTTACTACCAAAATGGCCTCCCAAAAAGCTTTAAGTCCGAGAACTCGGGAAGCGAGACTACAAGGTTAACTGGATATGGAAAAACCATGGATCAACAGATTGGAGAGTCAACTTGGGGTCAACTTACTAGGGGTTGCGTTGCCAAGTTAATAAGTGGTTGCAACACAAATGCAGAATGGTCTTACAAAAAATGGGAAACTCGGAAAAGCAAAACCCCTGGTTGATTAATACTTTTGGTGGGATTCCTTCAATTTTGTGGGTGACTTCCCCTAACCCGGGCTTCCCAATATGCAAGACTGCCTGACAAAGAAACCCATAACCTGAAAACTTCAGAGTTTTTGAGGCATTAATTAAAACAAATCAACCCAACAAACAACGGGAATGGGTGTCCGAACAAGGGGGCCCAACAATGGAACAATAGATGCCGACTCTCACTTTAAAAAAGCCTCAAAATTCATAGCCTCAAACAAACTACACGCAAAGCACCCCGCAATCACAGCGTTTTCTCTGCCCAAGTCCTGTCCAAAAAGCAGTGCTGGAATGGGAAGTGTTTTCTTGCAAAATTATTTTTAGGGCCACATTTTAGGGAACCCACCAAAATGGTGGTTGTCCTTTGGCGTCCCTTTCAATCACAGAAAAGGGTACCCTCAAACGAGGACACAAATGGGATCAGGGCATCCAGCAAAACTCAAACGTTACGAGTTCAAGCGCAGCCGAGACACCAGGAACACAGGCCCCGATGACTGCAAAGGGATGGCGAAGGAGAAACCTTCGCAAGACTCGGCGACATGGGAACGAACAAGCGTTTTCTTCCATCTGCTTTTTCGCCCCCTGGAAAAAAATGAGAACATATTTCCAGCAGTGATAGATTCCCTCAAAAACCAACAGGGGAAACACAAACATAGTCATTCAGCAAATGGAAGTTGAATCATGTTGAAATGAACTACCCTCCCCGTCCACGATCATGCAGCCTGACTATACCGGACTGAGGGCTCCTGGAGGACTATGTTGCTTTGAAAAGGGCCCTCTGGTGGGTTAGTGGACAGGAGAGTATTGTTCCCCACAAGCAATCATGTGCGAACCGAGGGGGCTGCCTTGGCTGGTTAGTGCGTGTGCCTGTGTGTGTGCACGTGTGCGTAGTGCTGACATGATCAACTCACTCCCCTTTGTAGGTATCCTTTAAGGAACCCAGATGGGCGTGTCTTAAAAAAGTGGACCACAATGATGGGTGCCTTAAAACAAGGAACCGCACCCAAATTGGACCCGAATTTGTTGGGAATCCCTTGCTTTTTGACTAGCAGCCCATTCTTTTATATTTTGCGTAGAAGAAACTGTCCTCTAACCCTGCCCATTTTTCTTGCTTCGGTCCAGGGTATGACTGGCCAACGCCTGGCATCCCCTCCAGAACCCTCCCATCAAATCAGCTCCCAAGCTTCCATTTGCTTTTTTGCCGCTTGGAAAGAAACAATATGTCCACCCTAAGGGTCATGACCCCTCCAACGCACACCCCCGGACCCTCCAATGGAGAACCCCGACCAATTCCTCAGGGGCAAAAACAACCCGTTTTGAAGGCCCAAAACAATCGAGACCCTCAGGGCAGTAGTGAAATCGAATTTATTTAGAGCCAAAACGGGAAAATCAACAATATTCATTTTAGTACATGGAAGCTTTGGAGGGGATTCCCTTTAAACTCAACAGCTCGCAACCAACAAAAGAGGGCAACACATGTTTGCCCAAAAATGGGAAAATGAACAATATTCATTTCAGCAAATGGACACCCAGTTCTCGTAAGGAATCCCGTGAGTCGACCCACGTCCCCTCACAAATGCTCACGCTATTGGATGGGCTCTTCAAAATGAAAGCAAGACATATTCCCAGCAGTGAACTCGATTCCCTTTAAAACCAAAAAGGGACAATACAACATGTCAATTGTAGTCATGGATTCCCTTCAAAACCAAACAGGGGGAATACAACATGTCAATTGTAGTCAAGGATTCCCTTCAAAACCAAACAGGGGGAAACAAACACAATCAAACATTTCAGCAAATGGAAGTTCAAGGATCCTCCCTGCCACAACCCCCCGAACAGAAACCCTTTCATTTGCTTAAGCCCCCTGGAAAAATAGAAATATTTCCAGCAGTGAAATCGGTTCACTTTAAAACCAACAGGTTGGGCAATAGAACAAATATATTCATTTCGCCAAATAGAAGTCCTCAATTTGCTTAAGAGTGTTTTTGTTCCCTTTTTGGGTTTAAAAGGAAATCATCACTACTGGAAATATTATCTCACTTTTTCCAGGGGCCTTAACCAAATGGAAGAGTCCCCGTCACACCCCCCATATCCAAAATCCTCCGCCCGCTCCGCCTGGGTCCTCGGTGGCGTTGAAGAGGGCCGGCAAGCTCAGCTCCTCCAGCGCGCTGCCGGTGATGGCCACCTTGGCCTGCGCCGGGGACAAGAAAACATGCTCTCAGTTGTTCAGTGACCACCCGGGAAAAAACCAAAAAAAAAAAAAACACATGTTGGGGCTTGGACCAAATTTTTAGTGGGGCCGCCACCCCCAAAAAAAAGGGGAAAAAGGGTGCCACTGAACAACTGAGTATTCTATGCTAACACATCGGGCTGAAGTCCCCCGAGTTTGACTCACCATGGTACGCAAAGGCTTCTCGCCACAAAGGCATCCAAACGCACTAGCTCCACATTGAGTTGAGTATCGTATGCCACTGTTCACTCACTGATGCCTCACATGAACAAAATATATGCTGTATAAAATATAAACATAAATAAATATATATAGACAAAATAAACATACTACATTGATGTCTATACGTGGTTGAGTCTGGACCATGCAGGGTCATGCCCTTTGGCTCCCTTTCCGAGGAAGAACGCGTTGGGCTTCCGTCCCGCCTGGAGGGCCAAGTGCCGGATCTGTCGCACCAAGTGCCTTGCGAATCATGGGGCAGGTGGCCAAATTTGTCCGTGCACGAGCGAACAAAAATAACCCAACATTTAGTTTACCACTGGTCGTGAAGGTGTTGCTACTAAAGGGAGTTCAAAACCAACAAGCCAGAGCTGGACTATACTCAGTTGCTTTCTCCTCCCCTGCTAAAAGTTTAGCTGTTAGTGGTTTAATGGAAAACCCATTAGTTGGCAAAAAGTTAAAAGTCCTAACATCCAAGCAACATGCACCAAAGTATAGTCTGAGGCGCCGTTGTCTCAGCCCTGGCAGGGGCTCTGCGATAGCCACCGCCGCTACGCCGTCCTGAAGCGCTTGTTCCCTTGGAAGCACCAACGGACCTTTCTCTTCCCCAACCTCGGTACTTTCATTTGCTTTTTCACACCCTGGAAAAATGATACAATATTTCCGGTAGTGATAGATTCCCTTTACTTCAAGAAGGGAACATATAAAAGATTCTTAAGCAAATGGAAGGGTATGATAACAACACAAGTTCTTGTTTTGCAGTCCCTCTAAAAATGAACGGCAAGAAACTGAGTGACACATTGCCAATTGAAACGCAGCGAGTTGACTCGCCCTCTTTCCATGGACCCGTTGGGCGGCCCGAGGTGTAGACCCCATGGAATCTATGGGGACCTCTGGCCGCCTTGTGTTTCAGAAGATCTGATCTCCCCATTCCAGGTCCTCCAGTAGAGTGGTTAGAATAAGGGTACCCTTTTTGCTGTAGTCTAGGGGAACCCTCCCCCAAAACAGGGTAAAAGGGCACTACTGGGGGACCTAGTTAAACTTGGGTCTCAAAGGGCCAGTCTGAACATACTGACGGACGAAATCCGTTCGCACAGCCTAAGGCATGCTGGAATCAGTCGATTCCCTGTAAATACCAACCAACAATGGTGTCAACCATGGTTTCTTAGTGGTGCGAAATGGATTTCGTCCATCCACTGTCTTCCAGATCGCCCGTTGTTATAGTATTTGAAGTTCTCTGAAGTAAACTGACTCAAATTGCTATGACTCAGTTTTGGGCACTGCTCAAGTTGACCTCAACACCCTGAGGACACGCAAAAGCACGCATGCTTAGACCGAAATCACAGGTCCCAAACCGTTCTCAGGGTTCAATGCTTTAATGGCATGTGTAGCTCAACTTTCGCTCAACAAACATGTGGACAAAGCACGTTTGAAGATAGAACAATGTAGCTCCATGTTCGAATACTGACGAACATGTGGGCAAACAATTTAAGAAAGCAAACTGGAATAAGAACCAAGAAAAAGGAAGCAAACAAAACTAACGGCCACCCTCAGATTCGGGTGAAGTCAACTGGGAGCTTGAATCCTTCAAAAGTTGCAAACCCACGTTTTGGTGCTCGAGGGGAGCTTCAGTCAATTCCCCGTGCCATTTTGGTGTCGGAAAGTTAGTGGCTAGCCAGCCGGGTTCTAGGCTGTCCACGAAGTGTTCATTTCACTTGGGGGGACGTAGAAGTGGGTTGTCACTTAGCCAACAACAACTCCCTAGTGTGGCGAATCGTAAGCTTCTGACAGAATAGGGCAAACGTTCCAAAGGAGAGCCACAGGCTAAGAGGTGTACAGGCCGATAGGTGAAGGGTTTCGTGAAAAAGGTCAAATTCAGGCTCAGCAATTTGTGGTAACACGGCCATGGACCCCTTTCAAGCTCGCTTGCTGAGTGGACTGGCCCAACAATGCTCTCTGCGGTTTGCCACTCAAAAGAGTTTGAAGTCCAGGAACTCGGGCGTGGGCAAAGGGGAACCAAAACACAAACCTTGTGAGTCCAGCAATTGGACATTGGACAAATTATATTTTCGCCAAAGGGGACCTAGAAAGCACGAACGTTTGCACAATACCCTTCTTTTCCTCTCGGAGGGGCCAAACCGCCACAGGCGCCTCCTCCAATCGCCGCGGGTGGGCGATGGGCACTGTATGCACCATGCCGTCTCTGAACACGGCAGCAGGGCCGAAGTGTGCTGGCCTGAGGTGGGATATGAAAAGCACACCTCTCTCACCAAACTTAGGTTCCCCTAGAAGGGTTCTAACAAGTGGGTTCTAGGATGCCACACTGCCATAGTTGTTTGTTGCAAAGCCGATAGAACCCATTGAACACGCCCTCTGAAATAATTAGAAGGGATGACTGATCGGGCCTCCAGAACCCAAACCTTGTTTCCCACGGACCTTGCGAGCGCCACTGCGCTGGGCCTAGGTCCTCCAGTAGAGAGGTTAGAATAAGTTGGTACCCTATTTTTTTCTGCAGTCCATTTTCCAGCAGGGAAACCTCCCAATCAAAAAAAGGGGTAGAGAAGAGGCACCTAGCTTTGGGGGACCTAGGTGAAGCCGGGAAGCCGGAAAGCCGAGGCGTTTTGAGATCTCCCGAGGCCCCGGGCAAGGTGCTGCCGAGGTCCACCTTCAGCGCCACTGTTGGCTTCGCCGAGGTGGTGCTGGCGAGTCGCCGCCAGCGACGCCGAAGCCGAGGCGAGGCCGAGCCGGAGGCAGTGTTGCTACTGTGGATGGCTGCGAAATCCGCTTTTCGCACCACTTGGAAACCATGGTGCAAACCATTGTTTGTTGGTATTTACAGGTGAATCGAATCAGAAGCCACGGTTTCTTAGGTGGTGCGAAATGGATTTCGTCCATCCACAGTAGGGCAGGGGCACCGGATTTCCCCCAAAAAGCTCATCAATGGACTGGCGGCTTCCCACCGATACCATCGCCACTCCTGGTTCCCTTTCAAGGGAAATGCAGAAAAGTTGGCTGTAGGCAGGGAAGAACCGGAAAGAACCATGGTGCTACGGGGCCTGACCCCAGTTGCCAAACCAAAGTTCATAAAACAATGGTTACTTACTAAGTTGAGCACTTGAGGCAGCAACCCTGCAACTACCCTGCAAATTACCATGCTGTTGTGATTGTCGTCCAGCTTTGGCCTTTTAGGCTTCCACCTTGATCCCATCTTCCAGGTCGTTGCCGGCGGGGGGGGGGAGGGGGCAGGCATCATGTGGCATGACTGAATTGGATGGATTGCACTGCTCGCACTCGTCTTCCTATGGCAGTAGGCTTTTAAGAGACTCGACTCGGGGATGCTAGTTCGCTCTGACTTGAGATGTTTCCTCGATCCCCGGCCCAAGAGAATACATCAACAGATCCCAGACCTGTCAATGAATTCTATGCCGCCGGTTTCTTCACGAATCCAACTGTCCTGCTCCCCGCGGTCCCCGCGTGTATCTGTGGCTGGGCCTCGGGTTCGCATCTTCGGGCGCCGCGATGCTGTATTGGCAGCCTGCGCTTGCTGCGAGTTTCGCCAGATGCAAACCTGTCCCTATCCCAGCGCCAGACCAATCGGCCGTGTTTTGGGTAAAACAAAACATCCCGGAACGCAGCAGTTTGGACAAGTCTTTACAAGTTCATCAAAGGTGGTTTGGGGTTAGTAGAACCCAGGCGCTGCTGTGTTGCCTTAACAGCCAGCAAGGGCACATGTTCAGTAGGGAAGCCATCCTTTGGGGCAGCTTTCCATTCATCAGGGGCATGAATGCAGTGGGAAGGCTTCAGGACTTGCTGGGGTACCCTTTCCCAGAAGGACCATAATCTTCATGTGTTTGCGCCACGGAATTCATCACCAAACAAGTCTTTCGCAAATGCCAAAGAGAGGGGGCCTTGGACCTTCGCATGCGGAGGTTCCTGATGGACATCGCCCTCCAATCACTGGGTTGTGTACCTCAAGGTAAGGAGTAAGGATTGCCTTTGAATAGCCCTGAATGATACTCGATTGTGCATACAGCATCGTACAGGCAAGAGGCACAACGGGTCGAAAGGCCCAAACGGGGCGTGGATGGCTGATTCTGAACGGGATTCCTCCATTTGTCCTAAGCCCCCTCGAAAAAAAAAAAATGTCCTGTCCAAATAGGGAAATCGATTCCCTTCAAAACCAACAGGGGGAAATAACACATATAGTATTATGCAACATATTCATTTCCGCAAACGGAAGGATTCCGTAGCAATAGGAGACCTACTGGATGGGCCAAACCGGGCGTGAGCGATCGCATGAAAGGGCCTGCATAGCTGCTGTTGAAGTCGATACGCAGCTTCTTGGGTGCATAGCAGGTCTTGTGACACCACTGCAGGCTGCCGTTCCTAGCCAGGCGGTCGCACCCCATGTCGAATCACCGGTTTGTTGCATCCCAAAACCAAGAGGTAGGTCGACAGTCCAAAATTAGGCGCTGGAAATGCAGCAAGCACTGGAGTGGACGGTTTCTCCCCCGTGGGTTGCCGGAAAAACACGCCCGAAAGGTTACCCTAAAAAACGACGGACCCTGCCCCCACCCACTACTCATGCTAGCCATGACTAAACTGGGAAAAGCTTTCTGGACAAATCTCAATCGCTTCGTGAGTGGATGGCCCCAAAAAAGCCCAAACTTGTTGTATGCCACTTCAACGGCCTTCCCAAAAAACATAAAGTCCAGGAAGTGAGCTAAAGCTCCAACCCGAGAGCAGTAGAGTAATATCCCCCCTGCACATGGATGTTTTCTTCTTTCGGCTCAACCGGAACTGACGATTGACGGGCACACCTTGGCGCCCAAGAAAAAGGGGGGGGGGGCACTTCATCCCCCCAAAAAAACAGAAGAACATCCTCTCATTTTGAGCACCCGAGTTCCCCCAAGCATGGAACCTTTCAAAGACGCCGGGTGGTTGGCAGTACTTCCATTTGCTAAAGAACCTCTGGCAAAAACAAAAATCAGTAGTGAAATCGATTCTCTTGAAAACCCAACAGGGGAAAACCAAAAACACCGTTAAAGCCAACAAGGGAAAACCAAAAACACCTTTAAACCAAACACCATTAAAACCAACACCTTTAAAACCAACAGGGGAAAGCCAAAAACACCTTTAAAGCCAACAGGGGAAGACCAAAAACATATTCTTATGCCAAAGAGTGCTTACCAGCTTCGGTTCTTTGCGAATCCAGGGCGCTGGAGCCGGAAGCTATGGACCTCTCCACTGAGGTCGTGGAAGGAGTAGTTCCCGCTGCCTCGACATCGGGGGGGTAGTCGTTAACCCCAGCGGATCCCACTTGGATGTTTCATTCGCCAGGTTAATAAGTGGTTAGTACCCCTAGGTTATACTATGTACAACGAGAGTAACCGCACTTGGGGGGCTTGCAAGTAGGCCATACCCGAAGATGTCAACAACTTGCTAACTTGGCCAAACACCCACGCAAGCCACTATAGTAGGTAACCAATAAATTTATCTTGGCTTGTAAAGGGTGGTTCCCTTAGGTACCTACGATACAGGGAAATGACATCACTGGCAAGAGCATCCCACCTGCAGGTGGTTGCCCACCAGTATGTCACAGTTGGCTTGTTTAACCAAGTAGCTTGGAAGCTTGCACGCGTTTTGGGAACGGTTGACCTTTTGCGGCTGCAGATTGAAATTCGATACACTTCCGATCGAGCCACAAGG
Organism: Effrenium voratum; assembly: GCA_963377175.1. Lineage (NCBI taxonomy): Eukaryota > Dinophyceae > Suessiales > Symbiodiniaceae > Effrenium > Effrenium voratum. Next base: position 57,765 of record CAUJNA010003683.1, on the reverse strand, counting down.
CCCAGGACCATCCATTTCGGACTCTCCAAGACTAATGCAGTCAGACACATCTAATCCATTCGAACCCAAGGGACCAACTACCAAGGCTTGCTACAAGAAATGGAACGCCACCTGAACCTGAGATAATTGGATTCTTTGTTCAACCTTGGCTTTGTGTCTCCCTGTCTTCCCGAACAAATGCGTTTGCTCTGAAACTTGCTTCTACTTCGCATCGCTGTTTTCTCGGCCCCAATCCTACTCCTGCGGATCAGTGGGCATTCAAAACCCAAGGCATATGTTGCGATTTGCCTGCGAGCATACCAAATCCCCGCATTTTTCCGTCGAACCATCCGCCTGCCAAAGGGAAGCTCAGCTTTGTTCAGCTTTGATCGAAAGGGCCTTTTTGCACTTCCAGGTTAGTTGGTGGGAGGGTATCGAAAAACAAAAGCAAGAAACAACATGGATGAAAGAAACCGTGCCCAAGCAACCTGGAAAAGTGTCCCCGAAAAACACAAAAACGAACGTAGCCATCCGAGCACCTGGCCCGGTCGGAACCCGAACCCCCGAAACCCGAAGGGTGGCTGCAACCTATGTGCCTAGAGCCCCCTTCTGACCCCCGGGAAAAAGGCTCGGCATTTCCATGCGGAGAAAAAGACTGGGCATCCTGTTTTGGCTGAGTTTCAAGGAATCGGAAACCTTCCAGCAAAAAACTTGAGAAAAGAGCCGGCGGAATCCACTGCGGGCAACTGGGCAAGATGGAGAATGCTGGGCAAACTACCAGAAATTCACCATCTAAACCCTCACTTGTAGGATCGATCTACATGGGTTAAATCGCTCGTTTTGCTCCTGCTTTCGGTGAGCTGGCAAAAGCTGGCACCAAGGAGTCTTGTCACCCAGCGCTTACTTCGATTTGCTAAAGCCCCCCGGGGGGAAAAAAAAACGATCCAGTAGCGATAGATCCGCTTCAAAAAACCAACAAGGAAAAAACATATTCTGAAGCAAATGGAAAATACTTAAGCAAATGGAAGCCTAATATAGAGTGCGATAGAAAGGTTCGTGCGATATCATCCCAAAACTCACTTCCGATCGATCGGATTGGCAGAAAGTCCAGGGCCTCAGGAAGTGAGAAAAAACACCTATGATTTATAAAGGGGTCCTCAAGAAATGCTGGTATAACGGTGCCATTGTTGGTTGCCCAAAGGACCCAAATATACAAGGTCAACCTTTTGGGATCTCTACCTAACATGAACCAACAAGGGAGAACCAAAAGGTCAAAATTTGAACAACTCAGTTTTCGACTGGCCCACACGGACCCCCCCCAAAGAAAACAAACACATGCAGTTGGCCTGAGATTTGGGCCCAGCGGCTGTTCACAGCCAAGCCAAGTACCCGGGAAGCACACGCCAGGACAAGCGCCTGGCCAACAATCAAGCAGGGTAGGTAATGTTGACCCCAGATCAATCAACCCCTGTTTATTAACTGGGCTGCCCTCAGATCCCCCGCTAAAAGTTTAACTTTTAGTGGGTTAAATGGAACCCCCCACTAAACACTAAAAGGCTAAAAAAGCTAAGGGGATGGCTAGGGCAAGCAAGTTAATTGATGGCCCCTCCAAAAGTGGCAAAAGTGATGATTCCCCACTAAACCCCGGGAACCCCCCCTATTGATAAACTAGCGTTGATTGACATGGGGAACATCCTTACGGTGAAATCTCCAACTAGTGCAGATGAATCATTGGGCCATGGTAGATTACGGGGATTTAATTGAATGAAAGGAATGGAATATGACAAGCCACGCCACAACATATGGTAAAACATGCAGGGCTGCCTTGTTTCTACTTGCAATGCGTAGGGTATCCCTCCATAGAATCATCCCCCAACGTCAATGACAAAGCAAAGGAGCGAAACGGGTTTCGGTCTTCGCCGGCCAGCTGTAAAACCTAGCAAAGCTACTTTGGATGGTTGCGAAATCCGTTTGGCACTTGGAAAACACGGTTAAAACCATTGCGTTTGATGGTACTTACAGGGGAAGCATCGGGAACCAGGGTTCTCAGGTGGTGCGAACGGATTTCGTCCATCCCATCCACAGTATTTAGTGTCATGTTTCCAACTTGGGAGGGGGGTTCTGTCAAAATCGGCGGTTTTACAGCTTTTGACATGGCTACCAAAAGAGTCTACACGCTCGCTCGTGCTACGGACTATGATCGTTGTTCCCCCCCCGCGTTGGTTTGGCGGGTGATTTCTTTGCCCTCACCTTCTCTCCTGCAGATTCGCAGGACAACCTCGCAACTATCAGGTCCAAGGGTTTCCCATAGTAAACTCCCATGAATCCCAAGCGAATAAAACCTTCAAGGGAATCCCGAGTTGGGTACAAGCTGCAGAAGAGAATCCATCGACTGTCAATAGTATTGCCCGTGTCATGTTGCTTCAAAGAATCCAACAACCCGATCGGCACGAAGGAAACACATGAATCATGTGCCTGGCAAAGAGAGCCAAAGGAAGCTACTACGCAACTTGAAAACAGCGTCGCAAACCATCCTCTCTGCTTGGAATGCTGTGCCTTCGCCCAATAAAAACACGGGTTTCCGTCGCCACTTGCTATCCAAGATGCTGGAAGAAAAGATGCTCGAGCCATGGCATCAAGCGAAAAACTTTACAGGGTTTGAGGCTGCCTACTTTTTGCTGGATGCCTGCTGCATATTCATGTTCAATAGCAAGCCGTCTGGATGTCGGCCTAACGCACCTGGTGCTAAATACTAGATGCCTGCTGCATATTCAGGAATAGAGACTAAGCATTCATGTTTTTGTTTGGATGTGGGCCTAACGCACCTGGTATTGTGTAATTGTTCAATCGTGCAATCGAGTGCGAATTCGAGCCCCCCTGAAACATCACAGAGGTTGCGTCCAATAGGTTATCTACGTCCTCCGGTAGGGAGGTTAGCATAAGGGTAACCTTTTTCTGTAGGCCATTTTAGTAGGGGACCCCTCCCCCAAAAAAGGGTAAAAGGGGCACCCCTAGCTATGCTCAATCTCACCCAAGGGATGTTCTTGTGCATCCGGTACCCGGCTAACTTCGCCGGAGGCGTGGGGGGACTTCGCTGCTTACACTTCGGAGGACTCAATTCTGGCGGCTTTCACCGGCTTGCTTAGGAGACTGCGTCGACGCAGGGGGTGTTCCTTGAAGGTACCCTTTTTAGGGTTGGATGAAAGGGGGACCAAAAGAAAGCTACCAATTTTCGTTATTTTTTGGGGGATCCCTAAAACAACAACATAGCGACTGGTCTAAGGCCAAGCGTGCAATTGTCTCTGTGCAGCACGCAAAATGGCCTGCAACGCCTGGGTTTGATATCTGAAACTGAGGCGTCGCGCGCGGGAGACATAAGCTCAAAGGCCCGGTGGCCGGCGGGTTTTCCAATCAATGGGCTTTCCTCACTTCCGATCGAGTGGATTGGACACAGAAAAAGTCACCAAACCACGCGTTTACCACCAAAATGACTGTGGGTCAAAAATAGGTACTGAAATGGAACTCTGGTAGTGGCTGGCGGTAGTGGGAACAATGGGGTGGTTCTGGCAGGATTCCAGGTTAAACTCCTGGTTGACCAGTTGGAAATTGCGGGTCCCCCCTCAGGCGTTTATGGTCACTATCTGAACACCCCTAATTATTCATCTGCACAAACCCACGTCATGCTCCTTTGACTTCCCGAGGGACCGACGCACGGAAGGGAAACGAAGTGAAACGAAGGAAATGAGGCACGAAGGAAATTGAGGCACGAAGGAAATGAGGCACGAAGGAAGCAAGGAACCCGGGGCCTCCCGCGTGCTGAGCGGACTACACCAACTGCCCCTGCTGTGAAGTGCCTATTTTTCAAACTTATGCTTACCACCCTTTTTCACGTTGCAGGCACTCCCAGGCCTTTCTGCCGAAGAGTTGCGATGGAAACGGACTCCCAGTTTGGTGAGTACTGCTGGCACCGGTTTTTTGCATGTGCTTATAAGAATATTCTGGGGGCACCGTCCGTGTCCATTCTTTCCACAAATCCAACCACCAAAGACCCTGGAAAAATGACTAAAACTCGCTGTTTCCATCTCTACTCTTGGTAGGGTAGCAAAAAACTGACTGTTCTTTTGCAAACGTCCGGCACAAATGAGAACAGAACCAAAAAACAAAAAAAACAAAAAACATGATCTAAGAACAGTGAAGTGAATTTCGACCATGAAGCCCTTGCGTGGAATAGCGAGAAACAGCTTCAGGTCTCTTTGTTTGCCACTAAGATGGTCTTAGAACATCTAGGTCCTCCAGTAGAGAGGTTAGAATAAGGGTACCAACTTCTTTCGGTCGAAAAAAGTGAGAAAGCGCCCCTAGCTGGGGACCGGTTCAGGCCTCCCCCCCCCGTCCACCCAAGCCGCAACCACGAGGCGACGTCCAACAGAAATCCGAGGGTGCTGCGCTCGGAACTGAACGCGGAAGAACGTCTTTGAGCCAAAGCGACGCATGGGATACCTTGGTTGACGTTGGAAGGGGAGCAACAAAAATAATTGTTTGCAGTTAAGTGGAGATTTCCCACTAAGCCATAATAAGCAAAAATGTAAAATGCTTCCCAACAACGACCATGACTTCATAGGATCATAGTTGGTATTTACGGGTGAATCATCAGAAACCAGGGTTTCTTAGGTGGTGCGAAATGGATTTCGTCCAGCCACAATAGGATCATAGGATTCTAACCCGCACCCCCCCCCTTCTCCCCCCCAAAAAAAACAAAGAAACATGAAAAATAATTCCAACTCCCCAGAAAAATATAAGACATGAAACCTACAAGTCGAGCGCGGGGCTTGGTCTCTACTTGCATCGAGTTGTATTTGTGATTGTGCGACCCTTTCACCCCCTTTCAGTGATCAAATGTTGCTGCGAAATCTTGCTACCACCAAGCAACATGTTCAACATGGGCTACTGTAAATTTGCAAATTTTCAGCATTCCATAGCTAGACATAGATTCAAGGATCCCCAAATAAAGGTCCCATCCCTAGTGAGTGAACAGCGTCGTTGCCCGCTAGGCCCCCCTTCAACAACACAAAACAGGAACGTGTTTTGAACAAGGCACCCAACAGGAACAATACTTCGGGGTGGGGATGCCAATGCCATATACCGGCGGATGCCGTTCCCAGTTGCTTTAGGTGACCCTTTTGGAAACCTGTCGCTCCGATGACACGGATGAAACAAATCTGAGAAATGGCCACATCAAAAGGGAAACCAAAGACGACCTATCCCCTTATGGTTTTTGTAGACTCGGAGCAACCCTAAATATAGCAAATTGGAACTTTGTGGGTGTGATTCCATTTGACAGTCCGAACCTAAGCAAAAAAGGATCTTGCGGCTGAATTCTGAAACAACAGCTGAGTGGAGGTATGCTTTCCAACCAGGTAACCACTTGGTATAGTAAAACTGCACAGGACCAGGCCAACAACACTGAATTATGCCACACTTCTCCCACAAACAAACATAGGCCTAGTTTGTATCCCCAATGGGACCTGAATCCTTCAGGAGCCACTAACAATCCGCCGGTTTCTTTAGAGGAACCTCTTAGACAAAGGGTGCACACAAAACTAACTTTCGATTCTGTTTCCTGTTTAGCAGCCCAAAATCTAAACCCCCTGTTGGGTTCCATGTAAAGCTTGCAGGGGGTAACTGGAAAACCCAAGTTTGCCTGGTGGAAAGCTGAAGATCCACCCCGCCGAGCGCCATACTTTCAGCTTCGGTTTGGAGCCCGGTGGTTTGGTGATTGGGGGTGGTTTCCCATTTGCCCTTTGCAAAAAAGAGTTCAAATCCCCCAAGCGACCAATCCAAACCACCAACTAAGGGTAGCCGGTCTACGTGTGGAAAAAAGCGCGAAGGAATTCTCAAGAGGAAGCCGCGGTTTTTGCACAGGCGCTCGATTGAGACATGCAAGGTCGAATTGCTTTGCTCCTAAGGAGGATTCACACCTCGACTCTCCTGCAGATTTTCGTGGAACCTGAAAATACCCTCGAATGAACCTCCTGCAGGTGTCTTTTATGTATTGAGGAATATCCTCCTCTCAGTTGCCCAAAGGACCCAGTAACACAAGGTTCACCTGTTAGTGCAATGACAAAAGCTTGGCCAAAACAGGAAAATGACAAAAACTTAGACAAAACAGGAAAAACAGGTGGTCCTTGGCCAAAAAACAGGAGAAGAAAAAGGTGGTCAGACTGATCCGGTCGCTTCGCTTTGGGAAAGTTGAGTCCTTTTGGGTTCCGTGGGAAACTTGCAAGGGAGCTGGCAGCTTGGCAGAGGCCGTCGCACGAGTCGCCGGAGTGAAGGATTTGTCGCAACGCCTCTTGGCACTTCGCAGTCTCGCTCGATTTGTTGGGTTCAAATCGTAAATTAAGCCATGCAACGGGACCAAGATCGGTGGATGTGGTCAATTCCAGTGTGATGTTCGTCAAAGAAGGTGATTTGCTTGGTCCCGGAACCATGCGCCAAACCAGGGTAAAGGCACACCACTCAAGGACCTGCTTCCATTTACCAGGGTCTCACTCTCGCCCTACATCTTCTCACACAACAATTGTTCTGGCAGCGTGAGAGCTCCGGAGAAAGGAACAACTCGGTTGCTTTCTGCTTCTTTGCTAAAAGTTAACTTTTAGTGGTCTAATGGAAAACCCATTAGTTGGCAAAACAATAAAGTCCTAACATCCAAGCAAAATGCGCCAAAGACAAGATACCAGCTCCCCAAAAGCAGTGGTTGCCCATTTCCAGTGACCCGGCGATCCCGTCTCGACGTCTGTGGCTCGCGTCAGAGTGCTGTCTAGAGGCCCAACCTGGCGACGAGTCGACACACAGCTCAAGCTTGAAGGACGATACACATCCTATTTGGCTGTTTTTCGCCCTGGAACAGAAAATCATCCGGTAGTGATACATTGGTCCTTTTCAAAACCAACAAGGGAAAGCAAACAATAGCCTTGAGCGAATGGAAAATAAATATCAGGGGCCAGCCAAAGAATCCCCAGAAGATCAAAGGCTCTTAGCGGAACCCCATGTGAAGCAGCTGGGTTTTGGACTAGGTCCTCTAGTAGAGAGGTTAGAATAAGGGTGCCCGTTTTTCGGTAATCTATTTTAGTAGGGGAACCCGCCTCCAAAAAAGGGTAAAAGGGCGCCACTGGGGGACCTAGTGGATTTATCTTCCAGGGGCTCCTTCCCAATGTCGCTCCTAATTACCTGCAATGGTGGTGTTTTCCCAAAAATAACTTCCAGGTGCTCCCAGTTGCAACCAGCGACGCCAGCAAAGCCTTGGTCCAAAACCCTTTTTGGGGCCGGCGCCAGTTTAAGCCCAAAGGAAACATGTCTTCTGCTGGAACTCAAATTTCCATTGCTTGCGCATCGCATGGACTCCAAAGTTTGACCCGCTTTGGGGCTTAATCCCAAACCCCGGGAACAATACAACTGGGGTGATGCATTTTGACTGATGCCTAAGCACTTGGCCGTGGGTGATGGGTGAGTGGGGGTGGATCGGAGAACTCCGACCAAGCTAGATGCACAGCTCACTTCCGAGGATCCTAGGCTTCAAACTTCTTAGGAAGACCATAACTTGGCTGGAAAAATCGGACCCCAGCAAAACATTTTTTTGCCTGGTTAGTGGAAAACAAAGGGAACACCAAAAAAGCAAAAAGAAACATTTTGGCGGCAAACAAGAACTTTGGACTTGTTTGGACCAATCCACGGAAGTGAGACAAAAGCGGCCGTTCATGTTCGTGAAGCCAAGTACGTTTCGCTTCGCCCCCTGCAAAGAAAATGTCTAGTAGTGAAATCGATCCCGTTCAACAAAAAAAACAACAAAGAACATAACACATTATGCCGTAAGCAAATGGAAGAAAATGGAAGTGTTCCGCGAATCCACCCAGGACCCCAACTGCGATTCACCGAAAACACCGCCTCTCGCGCTCCTGCAGGATGAAGCGCAGCCTTGGCCCGGTGACTGGGTCGAGTCGAGGCAGGGGGGGGGCTTGGCATGGCATTCGGGCTGCTTGGGCGGACTCACTTCCGATTCTGTGGATTGGCCAGAAAAAAAACATCTACACTTGTTGTTTACCACCAAAATGGTTCCCCCAAAAAGCTTAAAGTGCAGGAACTCAGGGAGTGAATGGATTCCAGAGTTTAGGTCACAAGTCTCACTTAAGATCGAAAGCAGAAGGCAACGAATGGCTCAGTTAGCCCAGAATGGGACCCAGAAATGAAAGGTGAGCACCTGTTGGGGCCAGTGAAATAGAGAGCCAAAAGGCCGATTGATGCGGTCAATTCCACAAATGCGGTTGAGCACGAGCCCCACTGAAAATGGAACCCGTCCCAAGATTAGTCGGCCTGGCGAATTTTGATATTTGGCGGTGTTTCGCTCAGGTGGCAGTCTCACTGATCCAAACAGGTATGAACTGCTTGTTGGCCACTCACATGATGTTGCCCAAAACCTAAAAGAACTGGAGTTGCGAGATGCTATTTAGTTCAAACCCAGGGATTTGCAAAGGCCACTGCGAAGTTTGGAAAAAAACCCTCCCTGATTTCACTTTGCGTCTTTCACCCAATTGGAACCTGCCAAGCCACAGCGGAACGCAATTGAGTCTGCTGATTGTTTTACAAATTTTATACACCGGCGGCCATTTAGTACGAGTTTGACAGACTATCAAAACACGAACCCCTCCAAATGGAATGTTTCCTTTTGACATCCTTGTTCTTGACCCACGTGTGGGGTACAATGAAAACCATATTTCTGACTCTGTACAAATAGTTCTGAGGGACCGCAGTCAGGATGTGGGTTTCATTGGATATACAGCCACCAAAGGTGCGCAAATTTCCTGCATGACCGTTTTGCCCCTGAGCGGTCGAAACCATCGAACCTTTCAACCTATGGAGAAGGCGACATACGCTTCACAACCCTGGGGTATGTATGGCAGCAAGCAAAATCGCCTTTTTGCAACCCCCAGACAACCACATGCAGATGACCCCTTGTTCCCAGGGTCATGGCCAGGTCCTCCAGTAGAAAGGTTAGAATAAGGCCACCCTTTTTCTCTGTAGTCTATTTTGGTCTCCGGAACCTCCCAACCAAGAAAGGGAACCCTACCTCCAAATTTCTAAAAGGGCACCAATTGCTGGGGGACCAAACGATACCCCTTAAAACTCCAAGCCCTAAAAAAGTTAGATTTTTTTACAGACATGTTTCGCCCATGTTACCCCCAAAAAGTTGAGAAATGTTTTGTGTTTTTAAGAGGTAAGTAGCCATACCCGGAGAAGTGGAGAAACCCGAGGCCCCCGCCACAAGGCGAAACCCGACGTTTTCGCTCTCCCAGGCCCCCGGCACGCGGGTGGCCTCGGCCTGCGCCGCCTGGGCCTCGAGCGATAAAAGTCGCATGGGCCAAGCCCCGGGCAGCGTGCCTTCTTTCGGCTTAAAGACCCACTGGCTGAGTGGATGGCCCGATTTGTTTTATCAAACTTTAGATTTTTACCACTGAAATGGTCCAAACCCGAAAAGCTATTAAAGTTCATGAACTCAGGAAGTGAGGCTGAAAAAGATGTAGAAACCACACTTCTGGGCTCAGATCCGCCAAATCACCTTCTGGTTTCCCGGTTTCACAAAGCCGGACAAAGCTGTTTAAACATCAACCTCCCTGTTTTTGGCTTCACGCTTGAAACAAATCAAAGCAAACAAACAAAGAGTTAGCCCTGGTTGGTGTTTTGGCTTGGTGGCTTGGACCTTAGGCTACCTCCCCCCTTGATTTCAACGGGAACTCGGGGGCTCAAAATCCAAATCCAAACCACCTGGAGCAGAGAGGGCAACCAAAAGGTTAAAAGGTCGGTTTTGAGCAACTGAGAAGAACACCTTTCACAAGGGTAGAACACAAGGAACACGGCAGTTGGCCAGCCGGGAGACCAGTTGCCCAGTGGCGCCAATGAGTTTTTCATTTTTTTGGGGGGAAGAGTTCCGATTCCTTTCAACTCAACCAGCCATAAATGGATGCCTGAGACAGCTATTCAGGTATGACTTGGATGGGTAACACAGACCTTTTGGGTGAGTTTCTGGAGAACCAACCTGGGCGCTAAATAGCCCAGATCTTTATAAACACTGCCCAAAGAGAAGCCACACAGCCAACAGTTCGGAGTGGTGAGCGAGGCCTCTGAGCTGTCGCCCTGCAGGGCTTTGTCCGGGTGCCAGCCTTGGGCGAAGCAACTGGGCGCAGCGGTGGAATCTGCCCCCCCCCCCCCCGAAATACAAGGGATCCAACTGGGTGAATTCAAACTTGACTTCTTTTTTTTGCCAACAACAGATCTGGGTAGATTATCATATTTCACCAAACTGAAATGGGGTGGTTGGGCGGCTACTCCCCACATAAACCACCATTTGGGGTGAGCTCGAGTGAAGTCGTTATAATTCACCCAGATCCAAGCTTGCCACCAAAACGGGGCCACACACCCCAATCCAAATCAACCAAAGATCAACATTGCAACAACTGTTAAGCTTTTACCACCTGACCACTTGCATGGTCGTTGCCGAGTTAGTGAGTGGTTAGCTGCCTGGGTTCTACCCACAAAGGCTTAACTCCACTGAGTTGGAACTTAACTCAGCCACAGTTTGCGAACTTCGCCGACCCGAGTGCCCCGCTCAATACCGGAATCCCAACTTCCATCTTTCTGGCTTGGAGGTGTTCAAGACCTCCATTTTGCCCACCCACAAAAACCTCACTCCAAGACTTGGCTGGAACTAGGACCCCAGCAAAAAATATTTATTTGTTGCTGAGTATATAGTGGAAAACAAAAGGAACCCCAAAAAAGCAAAAAAGGAAACAGGGGAACTAATTCTGGGGAAGAAGACACGACCCGTCTAGTGGCCCAACTAGAGATACTTTATCAACGGTCCTAGGATCTGCAGAAAGTGACGGATCGAGAAAGGATTTGCGAACTTTGGGAACTCATGCCTAGCTTGGAAGGTCTGGCTACATGCCTGAGCCGCGGAAAACAAAAACACTACGTGCTAAAAGTGACAGATGTATTCATTCCATTTCAGTGAGCCACCCTTAGTCTTCCAAGCACCCCACGTCTATTCAAAAAAAACAACCTACAAAGATGACAAATGCTTCTAAAACGGGGGGGGGCTGCTAAGGGGCGACGAGGTGCGCATTGTCAGGGTGCTAGACCAACAAATCCAACACCAACCAGCGGCACACGTCTTGCACGATTCAACAAAATTCCCATCTGCATGAAGGACTGTTAATTGTAAAGCCCCTAACCACTCAAGTGAGCTGCCTAAATCGGGAAATATTTTGGATGGACGACATCCACAAAGACCAAATCTCAAAAGGTCAACAGATCGACGCGATGGGCAAATGACAACAAAAAGGCGTTGTTACAAGCCGCCGAACAAATGCCTTTTCCAGAGTCGGGGCTTATTGGTGGCTTTTGGGGGCTTGAGCCCTCAGTGCAGTTCATGTCAAGTGATCAGACGTCAACTTGCCAAAAGGTGTCCCTTGGTGCAACCTGCAACGGGCACCGGCTGGTCCCCAAAAGGGCGAAGAAATGCTTCGCCCCAGCTGTATGGTAGCAAACACTTTGAAATTTGCAGCCCCCTACTAAAAATGAACAGAAAAGAGAAAAACAAAACACAAACAAAAAACCAAGAACAGCGAAGAATACAAAGCCCAACAAGAGCAGGGCTGAGAACCACTGGCCAGCAGTCCAGCGTTCCAATGAGAAACCCCATACCCCAGCGTTGAGTGGGCAGAGTGTGCGCTCACAGGATTCCCAACAACAGCTTTTTCCCACATGCAAAATCCCAAAACCACAAGGCGAAACAGGAGTGTCTGGATTCCCACACAAAAGTTGCAAATTACTGCTGGAATCCGCTGAAGCTGCCCCAAAAAGACAATTTGGAGGAGCCCCCAGAAGCAAATGGAATCGTGGGTTATCCTACTGGCTTCAAGAAAAAAGCGACATGGAGTTTCAAAATTGGGGTGCAGGGCAAAAAAAAACATTGCCACCACCACGAGCTGAGGTGTCGCAACTTGGCCCTGGGCGCAGAAGCAAGCGTTTCAGCGCTTGACCTGAGCTTAGGTTCGTTGCACGCGTGCTCAGCACTACTGATTATGTGTCCTACTGGGTGGGATTGGCAAGAAAGAGGCAACCACACATTTGTTTATATACCACCAACATCGTCTTTCCAAAAACTTTCTAGACGAGGAACTCAGGAAGTGAGTGGGGGTGTAACCAAATTACCGACAACCGAAGCATACTCTACAACAAGAGGCTTTTCGTGTCTTGCAAAAAGGAGAGCAAGTGGAAGACGTTGAACGCCATGGTGGCTGAAGTCAGCCTTGCCAAAAATGGGTGGAAGGGTGTTGAATAGAAATGCAACCTCCTCAAATATACTTATATGCAGCCTGTGTTCCGTATAAGCGAGGCTGGGGGCTGAAGTGAAGTCGTGCGACCGCCAGTGACAAAGTCACGCTAGACTGCCAAAGGGTGGTCCTTCTCCGAGACGGACCTTTGATTCTGACCTGAAGGCACAGGTTTGTCGCTCTTTGCAAACATCATGTCGATGTCGGGGTGAAGGGCTGTAACCAACCTCTATTTAAAAGCATTCTCGACTGACCTGCCAGCTTACAGGGGTCACTGGATTTCCCCAAGTCAAAAGTCGATTAATTTAGCAACTGTTCAATTCCAAAAAGGGGAATGGCTCGCAAACCCTGGCTTTAGCTTGCCAGAAGCCAGTTTATTACTGGCTGCAATTGACTCCCCTGCATGTGCTTAAACAAACAAAAACTTTGTGGGTCTCATGGAAAACCCTGTTGCCTAAAAACTTAAAGTCGGAAGATCCAACCCAATAGCAATCAAGAAAGGCCGGCTTTTGGACAAATGGGTGTGATTTTTTTTGAGGGGCCCCTTGACAAACATCATGACACAGTGGGCGCTCACTTCCGCCAACGTCTTGTGAGATTTACCCAAGCCCAACAAGTGACTAAAGTGCAAAACCACCTCAAAACGGGTACCTTCAAAAACAACTGGTGAGATCTGTCTTGTGAGATTGCTCCTTACTACAATTGATAGCCAAGGGCATTCTTCCGCCCGCCGCGCACGCTGAGGGCCCTGCGCCCCGCGTCCGCGCCGCCAGAGTCTTGCGCTGCCTCACCACTCGGTCAGCTTTGGTGCTGCAAGGCATGGCAGTTTTCCCCTGCTGGTTATGCATTGTGTCCCATTTCCGAAAAAGGGTTGCTTGGATAGAACCAGCTTTGTTGTCCTTCATGGATATGCGCTTCCCTACCTTTCTTGCTATTGCCCCCCTCACCTTTTGCCGTTCAGCTGGGAAAAGCAAAGCTTCCCAAGTTAAGTTCAAGTCCAAAAATCCAAAGAGCAGTCAGAAGACCTGCAGACAACAAACGCGGATTCTGTCCAGTAGTCAAATCGAGCCCCTTTAAAACCAGGGGAGTATAGATATATCAGTAATTATTCCTTTCAGCAACCATGTGGATGGTCAATGGGCCGACTTGAAAAGGTTTTCCAAGCGTCTCAGGCAGGCCGCTGCTGGGGGAAAGGCTGGGGCCTGCGTGCGTGGCGCGCTTCTGACAAGTGAACGTGGTCAGCTCGGCGCGCGAGACCGCGAGACCCAAGCGGCACACCACTTGCTGAGCAGCTGCTGAGTTGGGTGCTTGTCGCCGACAAAGTATGGTGCCAGGCCTTTGGCCCCTTTAGCTCCAGCGAAGGTCTCCGCAAGCGTCCGCGCCGGAAGAAGTGGCCGTGATTTCCTCAAGCGCAGCAACAGGGCATCCTCTGAAGATCTCTGCAAGCTTACACAACAGGGTTATAACTTATGACTGAACCTCCAACCGAAGACAGGGTCAGAAGAGGGCCTGGGGGAGGGGTTCAAAACGAGAGGCGCGGATCCCAAAGGGCGGCAACAAAGACCTGTTAAAGAACGTGTTTTCGTGGTACTTGTGACTCTTAAACATAGCCAAAATCGTGGGCGACTTTGGCACGTAAAATGGATTTGTGGTTTTGAAGAGAAACCTAAAGGACAACTACAATTTTCAGGGGTCCACCAGATAAAGACACACCCTAATGATAGTCTGAGATGTCGATGTCCGGAAGGAAAACTGAGGGCTGAATCAAAGACAACTGATTCGTGGTTTGGATTAGTGGCTTGGGGATTTGAACCCTTGGTTCTTGTGGTAAGTAAACGGGAAACAACCCCGACCTCCTGGACACAAAGAAGCAATTTTTGCCAGGGAAACCGCCAAATGTAACCGCCAAGTGCAAAGGGTCTCCGGGAATTACCAATGGAACAACTCAGGGCCGAAAACCTGTTGACCTTTGGTTCTATCAAAATGGTTGAGGTTTATAAAGGCCTTGCCATAGTCACCAGGTAGGACAACCACCTAGCAAAGCGGCCAGGGATCGGTTTTGTGCGCTGCTCGTCCTTTCCATTCCTTGGCATGTGAGCACAAAGCCCGGGCGGTTGGCAGCCCACTAAAAGATATGAGCAGAACCTAACAAAAAACAACAAAACACGAAAACAATGCCCGCAACTTGAACAAATCAACAAAGCGAAGAAACCGCAAAAGCCAATTGTTTTGCTCATAACAGCCACCCCCCCAAAAAAAAAACAAAACAAAAAGCAACAACAAAAACGGATGAAACACCATGCCCAGAACACTGAGGCACCTGGAACCCCCCCCCAGAAACCCCGCGAAAACCCCCGCGAAGAACCCCGGTCTCGGACCTCCAGGGCAGTGCGCACCTCCCTCTCCGGGCCGGAGAGCGGCGGGCCCAGCGCCTGGAGAGACTTCAACGGGCCCAGTTGCTGAAGCGCCCGGGATCAAAAACCGTCAGCAAATCCAGCGGCGATAGACTTTTTCTTAAGACCAAGGTGGAAAACCAAGCAAAGATTCATTTACTAGGTCCTCCAGATTTGAGAGGGTAGAATAAGTCGGTGCCCGATTTTTGTTTCTGTAGTAGGGGAACCCTCCCATAAAAAAGGGTAAAAGCGCACTACTGGCCAACCGTAGCTTGTCATAGGTGTCCCTTTTTCGGAAAAGAATCGACGGGTTGCCCTGGTAAACGGGGTGGCATAAAGCCCATACAACGCAGTGGAAACTACTTTCTACCAAACTAAGAAGGACACCTATGGTTGTTGCAATCACCCAGTTGATTTCAGTTCTTCTAAGTCCGATTTGCTTCCAGGTCCAACATGGGCCTTGGCAGATCACACCGCACACCATCGCCATTTGATTTGCTTGCTTAGGGGACACAAGGACTCACATCCGGGCCCAGCCAACCTGTTTTTCATGTGCTTTTTTCGCGTCGTGGAAACAAATGCCCCACATATGTCCAGTAGTGAAAACGATTCCGTTTAAAAACAAGGGGGTAAATGAAAACTGTTTTTTTCAGCAAATGGAGTGGATTTGTGGTTGGGTTGTTGACCCCAAATGAATTACCGATTCTACTATTACGCGCCTCCAAAACTCATGAATCCTCACGAAACCAGGGACACCTATTAAATCAATCAGAGTGTTGATTATTCGGGCTAACGGGAGATACGGCCAGTTTATAGCCACCATAAGAAGAGTATATATATACCTGCTACCTCCTTGGCCTGCTTTTTTGAAGGTCCTTCAAAAAAAACAGGTTTCTTACTTGAAAACCTGTTTTTTGTGCAAAAGGGGCGTCTTTTCAAAAAGACATGTTTTTCCCTGGGCAGGGTTCGAATCGTGATAGTTGATGCGGCTCTTGTGCTTGCGTGCATGTCGTTCGTTTCTGATCATTAGATTTTCAGTTGATGTGGCACTTCAGTTTGACAGAACAGTCCAGGGTCACATGCTGTCATATGACTTTGAACGAGTTACCCGCATATATTTCCCATAAAGAGCCACTAATTCAACAACAAAGCTGAAAAGAAGAGGGTTCACAACACATGGAGCTGCGCCACGCCCTTTCTGGCACATCGATCGCTCTGCTGGTCATCGGAGCCTCGGCCGGAAGCGGGCGGGCGTGCTTGAGGGGGGATAAGGTTGAAGTGTGGAGGTTTGTTGCTCGTATGGAGCCTGCATGGTTGAATTTCTTGTGTGGCATCACAATTTGGTTGATCATAAGCCCTTAATTGCGCGTGCTTTTGCGTTGTGATTTCTCGATCGCAGAACTGCATGTTTGCACATGGATGCCGCGTGAAGAGCGCCGACCCTACGTTTTCCCAAAGCATTTCGAGCTATCGAGTTTTGGCGGCCTGCTTTTGCTCTTTAGCGCGGGCCATGGACCGGCGACTGATTGGATTGGCTGAGCAGTGGGAGGGCAACAAGGAGGTCAGGGAGCGCCTTCGGAAAACTGGCACAGTTTTCGTTTGGCCCGATGACCCCAACCTTGTCCTCCGCCCTACCATCAAATCGGCGGAGATGAATCTACCGGTTCTTTTGCCTCTGCTGGGTCGCCTAGCAAGCCAAGACGGCAAAATGAGGATGTTCCTGATTGCTCGCCTGCAAGCTTCGCTTCTTGGTGGCTCTAGACTGACGTCAGGTAAAGCACCAATTTTGCGTGGTTCCAGATTGTGCGTGCTTTGTATCTTGAACACGCTCGTGGTTGCTGTTCTCCTTCCAAGTCGGATGCCTGGGTGCAAGCATGAAATCCCCGTTGGCGTGATATCCCAGGTTGGCCAAGCTCCATCAGCTCTTGGGCAACGATGCCTACAAAGCCAGGGGCCAGATCAAAGCTGACTCTTGGTGCTGCAGAAAATTCAGTGTTCTGGTGAAGCGAAAGCTTACTCGGGGCCAGATTTGCCGGAGCCGCTCTTTCCGGCAGCTGATGGCTTCCGTTGACCCGGACAGTTTGGGCAACAGTTGCATGCGCGCGAGCTGGTCCACCAAGTTGTTGTCTACAAAGTTCAATCAATGCACACATAGCTGTCGAATGTGCAACTAATATTTGCATGGACACACTTTAACACAAACACACACACTAGAATAGAAAAACCTGGTTGGTGTTAAGGTGCGCGCGCCGGCATGCAATTCAGGCGCATGTTTGTGTGTGCGCTTGTGGTCAGCATTGTTGTGCTTCGCGGTCAGGACGTGAAGATTGACATGGACGAAGCCGAAGCCGACGAGACTCTCGCTGACAGTGACGATGACGCTGACTATGACGACGATGACGCGGAAGACGACGCGGACTTTGAGTTTGGCATTTGTGATGGCGCGACTGATGAGGAGGTGGACTTGGAAGAGCAGGTGATCCTTGTAAGCTCCCAGGAGGACTGTGCCAGCCAGACGTGCAGCGCAGACCCAATGGAGGACGCTCAGGACACGCAGGGCATGGTCGACCAGACGCACGCGCTGAACAAGACAGACGTGATGGACAAGCAGATTTTCGGCGAGGACTCTCAGCTCGATGATGCGGGCGCGCAGGACGACAACAGCGACAAGAGCACTGCGGAGCTGAAAGCCCTCCTTGCTAGCACGAAGAGGAAAGCCGCTTGCATGAGCCTTGGCTGAGCAGGCGTTTTAGCTAGGGCGGAGTGCGTAGCGTTAGAGCAAATAGTTAGCGCGTGTGTGTGAGTGAGCTGTGAACAACATGACCTATAGCATGCCATGGTCTGAATGCGCACATGCACGCATGTTGCAACTAAACCACATAGTGGGAGAAGTGGGGTGTTTTTCCACTTTTCGGCGCATGAACTTTAGATGGTAAGGAAGGCCCAAATCTCCTTGAACAATGAGAAGGCGGCCACAACGAAGGAGTCTAAGCCTGTGTGGGTTGAGGACTCCCTGCCCTATGGGATGGATGATGGAGAAACACAACCAGTGGTCATGGAGCACATGCAGTTCCTAGCTGACCGCTTCAACGAAGAGGACGCGATTCCAGAGCCAGTGGCTGACATGTCACAAAGCATTGAGCCTTGGCTTGAAAGACTACTCAATTTAGAAACGCAGTAGCTTGTGTCTGCTTCACACATCATATGCCGTTCAAAAATCAACCATTCACACACCCAACACAAACGTACGCCGCACACACACACACATGCAGACACACACACACACACCTGCAAGCAACGCACGCACGCACGCACGCGCGCGCATGCACACATCACGCATGAGCGCATGTATGCTGTACACACTCCATGGGACGCGCGCGCTATAGATGGGTGACTGCGTGCCCTGACACTGAAGTTGAAACGCAATCAGTGCATTAAGACGCATGCACCTTTACGTTTGTTGTTTTGTTCTGCGATATTTTTGCGCGAGCTCGCATCTGCATGCACGTGTGTATATTCTCCCTTGCGTGTGTGCATGGGTGTGTGAATTTGTTTTTTTGTCTGTGTGCTTGCTCTGTTGCATATGCGTTTTTTGTAACTGCTATGTAGGTCGATCAATTATAACATAACAAATATAGCAATTGCTTCTTCGTGCGTGTGTCTCTCTGCACTTGTGTGTGTGTTTGCGCATGTGCATGTGCATGAGTGAGCGGGTGTGTGCGTGTGTGCGCGCATGTGTGTGCATGCTATCTGTGTTTGTGTTTTCTGCGCGTGTCTCTGTGTGTTCACGCGTGTGTCATGTGTGTGTGTGTGTGTGTGTCTGTGTGTGTATGCCTACATGCACGTTGCTATATTTTTGTGTGTGCGTGTGTGCATGTGTGTTTGTGTGTGTGTGAGGCCGTAGGCGCACACATTCACATGTTATTGAGCTTATCTGAGTTGACGCGACGGCAGCAGCTCGCGAACAAGCATGGCAAGGCGGACCAGGAGCAGGGTGATGAGAACAAGGAAGAGGAGCAGGACCTGCCCGTGATGAAGAAGCCAGCTGCCAAAAGGGCCAAAGCGGCGAGCAAAGCAAAAGCCACTGAGATCGCCATAGTTGCCAAGCTGTCAAAGAAGGGCAAGCCGGAGGACAAGTCGCGCTCCAAGCCTGACACAGCGCTCGCCACCCAGGAGGCTGACTCTCACGATGCGAGCTCGGACAACGCGCAGGTGGACTTGGGGGGCCCGAACAAGGTGGGATCCAACAAGGAGGTGGACTCTAACAAGGAGGGTGCCAAGAAACGGTTCAGCGACAAGGTCAACAACGAGGTGGACAGCGAGGGCTCCAAGAAACGGGGCTCCAGCAAGGGCAGCTCCTCCAACAAGGTGAACTGTGACAAGGTGGACTCCAACTCCAACCACAACAAGGAGGCTAACAAGGTGGACTCCGAAAAGGCGGGCTCCAAGAAACGCTCCAGCGACAAGAAGGTGGGCTCCAACACGGTGGACGCCGACAACGTGGACAGCGAGGCAGGCTTCAAGAAGCGGGGCAACGACTCCGACAAGTCGAATTCCGACAAGGTGGACTCCGACAAGGTGGACTCCGACAAGGTGGACTCCAACAAGGTGGACTTCGACAAGGTGGACTCCGACAATTTGGACTCCGACAAGGTGGACTCCGACAAGGTGGACTCCAACAAGGTGGACTCCGACAAGGTGGACTCCGACAAGGTGGACTCCAACAAGGTGGACTCCGACAAGGTGGACTCCGACAAGGTGGACTCCGACAAGGTGGACTCCGACAAGGTGGACTCCGACAAGGTGGACTCCGACAAGGTGGACTCCGACAAGGTGGACTCCGACAAGGTGGACTCCGACAAGGTGGACTCCAACAAGGTGGACTCCGACAAGGCCAAGAAGCGCGGCTCCAGCAAGCGGGGCTCCTCCAACAAGGTGAACAAGGTGGACACCAACAACACGGTCTCTGAGAACTTGGACTCAAACAAGGTGGACGACGGCGGGGTGGGCGTCAAGAAGCGCGGCTCCAACAAGGGGGGCTTCAAGGAGGTGGCCTCCAACAAGGCGGACGCTGACAAGGCGGGCTCCGACAAGATGGAGAACAGCAAAGTTGGATCCAAGAAGCGGTCCAGCAAGGGTGGGTCCAACGAGGCGGGCGCCAGCAAGGTGGACTCCGACAAGGTGGTCACCAGTGACGTGGCCTCCAAGAAACTGGGGGCCTCCAACAACAACAAGGATGGGGTGGTAGGCTCCAAGAGGCGGGGCTCCAGCAAGGGGGCCTCTGACAAGGTGGGCTCCAGAAAGCCGGGGGGCGAAGGTGGATCCGACAAGGAGGTCAACAAGGAGGTGGACTTCGACAAGGAGGTGGACTTCGACAAGGAGGTGGACTCCGACAAGGAGGTGGACTCCGACAAGGAGGTGGAAATCGACAAGGAGGTGAGCTCTGACAAGGTTGACTCCGACGATGAGCGAAAAGAGAAGCCAACAACCACGAAGAGGCCATCACCCAAGGCTAAGACTGGGCAAAGGCCGAAGGGCTCGCCAAAGAAACGTGTGCGCCGTAGCAAGCCGGACATTCCGGAGAAGTCCCCAACCAAGCCTGCCAACGAGACCCAGACCAAGAAGCGCGGGCGCAACAGCACTTCCAGCACCAACTCGGCCAAAACGCCGCCAACCAGCAGCTCACCAGCCGAGCCCCCGCCGGCCAAAGCCCCGCGAGTTACTAAAACATTTGCCAGGCGCCGCCGTCCTGCTGCTGGCCTCTCTGCCCTCAAGTGGGACGCAGTCAAGCTCGCCTTTCAAGAGGACTTGAAGCCGCTGCTGACTCACTTCACTGTGCACGAGGACAAGCATGTGCAAAAAAGCTAGGGGCGCACGAAAAACAATTCTGATAATTTCTTATCTTTGTCACGCGTCCGTTGTTTAAACTGGCACGCACGCTTGCGCTATGGTGCAATATCTCGCGATCAACCTTATCATCGACTCACTTGCCAAAAAACTCAAAGATACCCATGGTTTGCCAACAATCTTTCCGATATTGGATTGCGCAGCTTCGTTTTGAAAAGGATGGCCAAGCCCACCCCCAACATCCCCAAAGTTTCATACAGAAAGCTGGCAGGATGCTTTCTGGAGCTATTGCATGCAGGATTGGAAGGAACGAACGCTCACCACAGACGACGACCTTGCATCGATGGCTCACTCTCTGGCAGCTCAGTATGCGGCTGACCGAATTCACCTTGATGTAGACTAGGCCGGCGATCACCAGGTTCATACTTGCCTCAGCGCAAGCAAGATGTTGCCCTGCACATTCTGCAAATGGCCTAAGAATGTTCCTTTTGACTTTTTCAGTTAAATGGTTTGGTGCAAATGGACTTCGCTCAGAACATAATAACGTCACCTGGGCCATTGACCAGGAATGAGTTTGATCTTTCTTGGGCCGGGGGGCGCAGAATGAGTCGGGGCAAAATGTGCCGAAAGAAGCTGTGATCTGGCTATTCTTCGTCTTTGTAGCCAAAACCTCCAGGCTGAATTTTCTTAGGCAGCCTGCGGTAGAGCTCTTGGCCCAAGTTCAATGCTACATAGCGCAACACACAACGAAGAGTTTGAAAAACGTTTCAAAACAAGTTGTTGCATAGCTGGGTGCATAGCTTTCATCGTATCGACCAGCTTGCACATGGGCAGTCGACATATTGGCTTGGGCTGGGCAGCTAGGCTGTGAAACAGGATTCATGTGGAAAAAAGGCCCTCTTCACCACCGGAGACAAGTTGCTTGAAACTTACTTTGTGAGCAGGGGAGCTTCCATGTGAATCTGAGGAAGGTGCTGCAAATGGACCGCAACATTCCTGATCGGGGCCATGGATGGCTCCGACGCATCATGCCGGCCCACTTCATTGGAAGCGCTGCAGTCTTGTTTATTTGCCACAGGGCGCATGAGGTAACCAACTTGCGACGACATAGATATTTGACTTGCTTGTCTGAGACACTGAGTGTCTTGCCCTATTTGCCTGTGTGACGTACTCTATGCGATCATGCACCCTGCACATGTGCAAAAGCATCAGTCGCGTGCTCTTCACAGGGGCTGTTTCAGCTCAAGAGACTCGATGCGTGAAAGCAACAAGCATGCTTGGAGGGTGTCAGCGATCAAATGTGACATCAAAAACAATGTCTTTGCTGCAAGAAACCTTTTTCTTCAATGTACTTAGGACAGTCAATCCACTCTGACCGAGCGATAGCCATGCATCCAAAACTGGCCCTTTTGATCAAGAAGTTAGCGACCCTGGATGCCCCGAAGGCCGCGTGTGGAGAGTGATATTCTGAGGGCCCACGCGCTATTGCCCGTGTTGATTTGCACGTGCGCAGGTCTTGATCGCCATCGTCATCCTAGCAGCGAGTCAGGGGAATGTGCCGGTCTTTGAAGAGGCAAGGGGTCATCCGTGTCGCTAACCCAACCTAATGCCCGTTGATGCGCTGCCTTTGACGAGAACTGTCAAGCCCAAACTTGTGCGGCAGGTCTACACATGCATCGAATTGTTCTGCGGAACAGCTTGGGTGTCCAAAAGATTGAAGCTGGCTGGACATTCAGTTGCCAGCTTTGACATTATCCTTGGGGACCCTTTGCCCGGAAAGCAAAATGCTATGGACTTATTGTCTGATGCAGGGTTTGCGCCTCTTGGATCAATCGTGCGTTTCTGCGCTCTTGGGTGCGCGTTTTTGAGCAACTTGCCCTGGTTTGGAACGATGTATCTGAGGCTTGCCCTGGTAACCGTCCTCAAGAGCAAGCCAGACGAGTGCCTATGTGTTATAGGATTGGACTGCTCGTCCTTTGTGACAATCAACGCTGGAACGCATTGCCGCACACCAATCACGCCACTTGGTGATGAGTCTGTGGCGCATGTGCGCCGCGGAAACCGGCTTGCATCTCGGAAGCTTGGCTGTATGGCCACGACAATTGGCTTGCTTGCGAATGGAGACTTGTTTCCCAGGTTTCCCAGGATTATGTAGAATCACATCCTTTTAACCAAACTTCACAACCTTATAGTTAAACCAACGGGGTCATTTTGGGTCTCGCAGCATGTGGCTGGCGGTTTGGACAGGGGTCCCAGAAAAACGATTTTCGTTTCACGCGTACCACCCTGTGACAACTTCATTTGAAAATGCGGTTGCGCCGGCAATGCGCTCAAAGAATTAGGCATCCAAGATTCTGGGTTGTTTTCCATTTTTTGGACCATGTTCTGGACAAGAGACAGGTTCTTCTAGCAGCTGCTGCGGGGTCCGGGTTGCAAACATTCATCTGAACTTTTCTCAAGGGTTGTCTCCTTCGTGTGCTTTCGTCCCAAACCCCCGACCTGCCCAAGGTGCTGCCTCTTGATCTTGGTCATGACGTCCATGAACCTGGCATGGCTGATTGAGCAGCCGCGAAGCTCGATGCTTCCCTGGCACCCAAGGATAAGGTGGCTGTTTTCTCGCTTACCAAAAGTGCATTACTTAGTTGCACACACACTTCAAGGTGCGTCATTGCAACTCAACGTTTATTGCCATTCTGCGTTTCGTATAAACAGCATCCCGCCAGTGTGCTTTTGGAGACTCTTGGCCGAGGTGTTTGTGACTACTTGGTGGATGGGCAAATATAAATCAAAAAGCCCGAAACGCCACATTGGCTGGGGCAACAGTCCAGCGATGCAGCGGTTGGATTTGGGGCAGCTGTGCAAGGAGGAGCGTTTGCAGCTAAAGCAGGGCGCGCCGGATGTGAAAACCACAAGGCAGTACCGCAACCGTCAAGGACAAGTCAAGTTTGCTGGAACCCAGCACTTGAAGGGAACAGGGCGGGGTCCTAAGTTGCTGGCCACTGGCCTATGCGGGGCTGCGAACCTTTGAAGCCATGTACCATTGATTCAACAGCAGGTCTTGTTCGGGGAAGTCCCTACAAACATGACTTGACCCGTGCTTGACATGAGTCACAATTCAAGATGACTACCAGGTCCTCACATCAAACTTAGCAAGTACTTTTTGCTCAACTTACAGTATTTTTTGCTCAACTAGTTTGAAGAACAACTGTAGATGTGAAAACCAGGGGTCATCAAGTTGGTAAAACTTAGGTTTGAAGCGCGCCATAAGGGGCCTTAAGACGTGCTTTGATTTTGAGCTCCGTTTTCTTCACTTTCAATCACAGCTGTAGCCGTGAAAACCAGAAGGTGTGCAAGCTGATCAAGCTAAAACTGAGTGGTGCCATAACAACCTCAAGCCACGCCTCAGAAGCCAGTTTTGAAACCCAGGGGTCATCAAGCTGACAAAGATTAAGATTGAAGCGCGCCATAAGGGGCCTTAAGACGTGCTTTGATTTTGAGCTCTGTTTTCTTCACTTTCAAGAACAGCTGTAGCCGTGAAGACCAAGCAAACTGAAGCGCGCCATAAGGGGCCTTAAGACGCGCTTCGATTTTGAGCTCTGTTTTCTTCACTTTCAAGAGCAGCTGGCCATGAAAACCAGAAGGTCATCAAGCTGACAAAGCTTAAAATTGAAGCGCGTCATAAGAAGCCTTAAGCCACGTTTTGATTTGGAGCTCTTTTTTGCTTCTTCACTACCAAGTTGCAGGGCCATAAAATTGCTCATTTCCCAAATAGTCCTGGACTGGTTCGATGGAGGGCTTCAAACACGGGCATGCTGAGAATAGACTCGTAACAGTTTGCTGTTTGTTCAACTGCAGACATTGGTGGATACTTGGAGGAATCAATGTAGTCTTAACGCCTACTTCTGTCCAGCACGAACACATTCGGTGATCTCATGCCACTTCTTTTTGCATTCTGAGAGCTCCCCCACCAAAAGACGAATGAGTTTTCCTGCCCTGCGAGAACAGCTGCTTGGGGGGCTCTCAAGAGAGTGAAGCAATGATGTTGGGCAACCTTTGTCGGCTGATCCCCAAGTGTGATATGTGATGAAAGACACATCAAGGGCTGGAGGTATTCAACCCTGCTTGACTCAAACTGAAGGTATTCATGAAGGGTCTCCTTTTCCAATGTCTTGGCTTGCTCGTGCTCAGGAATTATCCTCGCCGCTTTGGGCTCCGGATGGTCCGGCTTCACCGCCAGTTCTGCAAGGAGGCCAGGGTTCTCACATCGATGCCCGAGCAGATTCGTGGGGGGAACGCAAAGGATATCTTCACTTCCCTTGAATGGGGAGATCTTTGGGAAGATGCGGATGCAGTATCTGTCCTGAGATGGTTGCGTGGAAGCACCCATTTGAACTTTGAAGAGTGGCGTGATGCCTTTCCTTCTCACTTGTAGCGACCCCACACTCCGAGCCCTGCCTTCAAGGCACTTTCCAGGAAACTGGCCGAGCTCGCCTGGCATCCAGGAGCAATTTTGAATCGCAACAGCAGAACGTGAACAAAAAGGCGTTGGCTTTGTTTTTCTGATCATGCATTCTGATACCAGCCATCATCACCTTGCTCGTTTGATGACCAGTTTACCCGAACATGAAATTACGTACAAAGTACGTACGAAATACGGAATTTGTACGTACACCAAGTGCCACGCGAACAAGGGCCGCATTATTACGAACAAGGGACGTAAATCCGCGTACAAAAACCCGAACAAAATACGTACAATAGGCCATTTTCGCCCTCCCCAAAAATCCCACACCCAAGCCCATTTGTTTGAGAGCTAGATGTGGGATGAGCTACATGCCCTTGCTGATGCATCGCGCAGACTGGATCTCAGGGTCAGGCGTGTGGCCCCTCTGCTCATGAGCATCGTGTCGAAGCGATCTCTGCCTTCAAAGCGGTGGAGTTGCTCTGAGCTTGAAGCTGGTAGTGAGAAACTCATGTCAGTCAAGAAGGAACAAGCTGAGTATGAGGATATCCAGAAGAAAGTGAAGGAGATTTCTTGAAAAACAAATCTGACTTGGTTGTTTTTTTAACTTGGGGGAGAACCGTTGTTGGCTCGTTTTGACAGGCTCCATCATTTAACCCCAAGAACTTGGCTTCAAACCCTAGCTTCACAAAGCTAAATGGAACTACCGATCTGTGCCCCCCCAGGAGTACGAGAGGGAGCTCAAGAAGCGTCAGAAGAAGAAGTCGACCGACTCAGTGGTTTCTTGCCTGCAAACTGGTTAGAGTGCGTGATTCACCGTGGAGCTGGGACCAGTATGTGCAAGGGCGCCTTAAGTTTGCGCATGTGTGCATGATAACTTACGTTTAACTGGTGCCTGAATGCAGGCTGACGCTGACACTCAGCCTGCGCCTTGCCTTCATTGCTTTACTTGAACAACTTGTTGTCCGCTTTGATGCTGACAAACACGGGACAGCGTGAAACCTGTTCATGCACACACACCCTGCTTTAGCAGCATCAACTGCACGCATGCAATCTACCCAAGTCTTGGGTTTGAACTATGTAAGGCAAGTCCCGAAGAAGTGGAAGCCTCTCGCGCATCCACCCCGGGCAGCTCTGCCAAGACAAAGGCAGCAAAGGCTTCTAAAGCACCTACCAAAGCTGAACCAGTTTCCCCAGATGACTCAGGTGCTCCAGTTGCGCCAAAGGAAGTTAGGATGCCCAAGGCAAGCGTCAAATCAGCTGCAAAGGCAAAGGGGAAGGCGCCCAAAAAGAATAACCAGGAGGATGAGGAGGTTGAACCCCGGCCTTCTAGCTCCCAGAAGAGAAAGGCATCCGCAAACAAGGAAGTGACAATCGAGGAGTTGCAGCAGGCAAGCGGATGGTGACCGTTTTTCGTGGGTCAGCCGACTCTACCCCCAACGCCCTGTGCAAAGCGTCCCCATTTTAACAGTCGATAGTTCAGAGCAAGAACATGTCAAAAGTGCTTTTACATGTATTCCTGGGGTTAACCCAAGCGGAAACAGACTTGTTGGGGGAACTGCAAGGGTCTCGCCATCCATTTACATGTTGATGCAGGCCAACAAGGAAATGCAAGAACAGATGAAGATGCTGATGGCCATGGTCCGGGATAAGCCCAACAAAGATGCTTTGAAAACGCCACCTCCCAAGCGGAAGGCTGTCTCTACACCAGAGCCTGCCAGTGATGCCAGCGGCACCGAAGACCTCAGCGAGCAGGACGATGATGCACCTACAGAGCAGGCGAAGCGCCACCGACTCAGGCGGCTATGCGAACGTAAACCATCGGGGAAAATTCAGGTGCCTCAAGAAATACATGAACAATGGGCGGCTGGAGGTCAAGGGCGGGAGGACTTGATGCAAATGCTAGAGGAAGCTGAATTCAACAAAGCGCTTTGCTTGCATCCAGATTCCTAGGTGAAGAAACTTCATGGCTGATGTGCTCTTAGGGTGTGAGGATTCCCGTATAGCTTCTCATTCCACCGCGAGCGGTGCCCAGGCTTGCTTTGTGAACCGCGTCATCAAGTCCAAGGAGCGCACCAATCGCAAATCTGCGAAATCCAAGCGCGGATGGTTTACAAAGGAGGCAATGGTGAAGAATTTGGGTTGGAGCTCGCCCCCCGGCACAAACATGAAGAAACATGACTTGGTCCTAAATGGAAAGGCTTTGGGCAGTGAGATGCGTGTTACAGAGAGTTGAACGACTAGGGGCTGCCGCAACATCAGAGATGCCTTGTCAGGTCGTACGCTGCCAACGCCATCAAGTATTGCGAGAAAAAGAACTTGGTCAAGTTTCTTGCCTAAGCTAGCGGCTTTGTTCCAACTGGCGACCCTTGAAATTTGCAAAACTGAAAAGCCTGGGCATGCGCTTTCCCTAGGAAGGATCGCTACAACAACAAGCTGAAGAAGTACTATGTCGAGTACGAAGAGGGCGACGAGCATGTGGACGAAGAGGAGGAGAAGGAGCGTGAGGAAGAGGTGAAGGCTCGGGTTCGGTTTCTTCATGCGTGCTTGCATGGAGAAAGAAACAAGCTCCAAAGCTCTCTTTTGAACTCATGCGTGTTGGGAACAAAACGAGTTGGTCGTGTTGATGTTCTGGATGTTGCGTTGTTCTGCGCATGGGAAGAAGGAGTGATTGAACAACTAGAAACCACTCGCCCTAGCTGCCCGGTTTTAGAAACATGGGAAATTCGAACTTGTAGATGCACTATAGCTTGTGGGTCAAAACCAGTACCCAAGACTATTTTCTGAGCCACTGTCCCGCTTGCAACAATGGCAGATTGCGGGGCGCAGGGTATGAGCATGTACACACGTGCCGTGCAACTCAAACCAGCACTGTTGCAAACACAGACCCCAGTTCGAATAGAACCCATCAACCCATTTCTTGACAACTCAAGTTGTGTGTAGCCTTCAGCCAGGCAAAGTTGACCACGTGCAAGAATCGTGATTTTGCCATGAGTTTGTCCTGGAGAGAGACCATACGTTTTGGATTGTTAAACCAAGAAGCAGCCGATAAAGTGCTTCAAAAGCCTTCAAAATTCTCACACCTCTTTGTCATACTGTGTGTTGACCTTTGACGCAGCCCAGGCTGGCCGCAAGGTGAAGTTTAACACCCTGGGCAAGAAGAAGTCTCGCTTGGTCCCCGACATCCAGCCTGAGTCCAGCGACGATGCCAACGAGGACGACAAGGAGGCTGACGATGTGAAGACGCCTGCAAAGGAGCTTTGTGCTTGCAACCGTGTGTGTGGGCTGGAAACAATCGCTTCACGACTGGACTCACCCATGCGCAAATGCATCACCATTTGACATTAGCTCACAAAACAGGAGTACGCGGCTCTGAAAAGATTTGGAGACAGCTTGCTATCCCGCTCATCCAAACTCACGGATTTGATTGGGCAGCTGGAGTCTGCTGTCGGAGACAAGCCTGGTGATAGCCCAGAGCAGAAAAGGGCGAAACAGTAGCTGGCCTGATGTCATCAAGTTTCTGACTCACACTTTTGACAACTTGACACCAAATGTTCGTGCTTCACTACCGTGACCAGTACGCTCACCCAGGTCCATCCGCGCCTTGGAGGAGGCTGTCGAGATCCTGGAGAAGGAGTACGAAGTGGTAGAAGAGGTCCGGGCGGAGACCTCCGATTTGCAGGACAAGAATCTTGCAGAGGGCAAGTCAAAAGAGTGCCTTGCCTGCCTCAGGGATGACCGGGTCTTTTGCTAATGGCCTCAATGGCCTATAGATAGAAAACGTTTCTGCCAACATGGTTGTCTTCCTGTTTTTCAGAACAGTTCTGTCGAACCTTCCGTTCTTTCTAGTTTCTGTCACTAGTTCTATCTTTTGTTGCTTTCTATCATATGTGTCTTTTCATAGTTTGCTTGTTCACATTCATTCGTTCACCCATTGACTCACTCACTCATTCATCCCACTCACTCCACTCCACTCCACTTCACTCCCTCGTCCATTCGTTCAATCATTCAGCCATTCATTCATGGAACCACTCCACATTGATGCCTTCCTTCATTCCCCTGTCATTCATTCATTCATTCATTCATTCATTCATTCATTCACTCACTCACTCACTCACTCACTCACTCACTCACTCACTCACTTCCTTCACTCACCCACCCACTCACTCACGCACTCACTCACCCACTCACCCACTCACTCACTCACTCACTCACTCGCTCGCTCGCTCACTCACCCACTCACTCACTCACTCACTCACTCACTCAACCAAGATCAGTCAATTCATTCATTCATTCATTCCTTCATTCATTCATTCATGCATGCATGCATGCATGCTTGCATGCATGCTTTGATTCTTTTACCCCCGACTCACTCAATCACTGGCTCACTCACTCTCCCACTCACTCACTCACTCACTCACTCTCTCACTCACTCACTCACTCACTCACTCACCCACTCACCCACTCACTCACCCACTCATTCACTCACTCACCCACTCACCCACTCACTCCACTCCACTCACTCAATCACTCACTCACTTACTCATTCACTCACTCACTCACTCACTCACTCACTCACTCACTCACTCACTCACTCACTCACTCACTCACTCACACACTCACTCACTCACTCACTCAGTCATTTGATCGCACATTCACTTGTCCACCCATCCATCCATCCATGCGTTCATTCATTCACTCAATCTGTCAGTTGTTCATTCATTTATTAATTCATTCATTCATTCATTCATTCGTTCGCTCATGCACTTATCCACCCATTCACCAATTTTCTCGTTCACTCCTTCACTCTTCAGTGCATGCATCCAACCACTCATGCATACAATGATTCATGCAATATTTCATTTACCTCCCCATTCATTCATTCATTCATTCGTTCGTTCGTTCGTTCGTTCGTTCATTCGTTCATTCCCTCACTCACTCGCTCGCTCACTCACTCACTCACTCACTCACTCACTCACTCACTCAGTCATGAACTCATTCGCTCATTCACTCATTCATGCATTCATGTCACTCTTGTGTTCTCTCTTTCAACCACTTTCTGATTCAAGCATTTATTCACTCATGTGTGCTTTCATGCGTTAACGTTCTTTCTGGTGCTTGTATGTTTTTTAGTTTCGTTATTTGTTGATGTTCTCTCTTCCTTCAATCGTTTTTTTCTTTTTTCCTTTCTTCTTATTTCCTTGTTTTATTTCTTTCTTTCTTCCTTTCTTTCTTTCTTTCTTTCTTTCTTTCAATCGTTCTCACTCTTCCGATCTACCATGGAGGTTGCACCACTTTTGACAAACACATATGGGGCGCGCTTGCCAAACAATGTCCCGGATTCTGCGCGAGGCTGCTGGCCAAAGTCGATGCCCGCATCAAGAAAACGACCGTGGCGCGCCTTGCTCGCAGCGGAGGGAGACTCTCAGGTCCTGGCGTTGAGCGGGTTGCAGGGGGTGTTTGGGTGAACTCTGTCAGGTGCAGCAAGGTGACTACCGCTGAGAGGTCTGCCAAGACACTTGGGTTTGGATTGAGACCAATTGAGGCTGCACAAATTTCACCAGATTGTGTTGAGCTTGGAGGTTTGCCTACTGATCCTAGGAATTTGATCAAGAACTTGACCAAGTGAGTTGGGGTTGACCCACAAGCTGCCTGACAGCGAAGTGAGATCTTTTGAGAAGGGCCTTCCAGATCGATCAGCATAGTGCTGCTCGTGTGTCTGAAGCCCCCTCATGCAGTTCGATGTAACCAGCCAGGGCACAAGCTTGCTGGGGGGTTGATTGCGAAGCAATCATGGGGTTTGCGAGCGTAACATTGGATCCGTCGAGCAAATACCAGCGCGCGAGTGAGGGCAGTTTGGGCAGGCGTGATGATTGCGACAAATCCACAACCCAGTCCTGCGTGTGCTGCCAGGGCGTCGGGAACAAGCTCTCGGGCAGAATGATCGTCGACCTCGTCTTGCGCATCACCTGGCGCGCATGATTGCCAATGGGGCCAGGCCCCCATCCACGTTAGAACATGACTGTGTGCAGAAAGGGTGGTCTTGCTTTGCTGTGTGTTTCTGATGCAGCACACTCTTCATCGGCAGTGTGAGTTTTTCGATTGATGGCATCACGCAAGAGCTAAACACGTTTGTTTTGGCACGTTGTGGACCTCGACCCAAGACAGTAGATTGTCCATTTTGACCCACAACACAGTTTGAAATTTCAAGTTGCAAAATCTGGTCATGTGTTGGGTTGCTTGGTCTTCGCATGATACATGCAAGATAGAATCGGCCTAGTGAGTTGGAGCGCCATGGATGACTTGATGGACCTGCTGACCTATGAGTGCCCAGTCACCAAAAAGCAACGTGTGGCTGGATGGGGTGTTCCAGCGCCTACATCTAACTCCAATGAGAACCGTGGCTCGAATTCATGGTTTTTCAATCTGTGGTAGGCCAAACATTTTTGAGGGTGTGTGGGTCTTTGAACAACAACCAAGGACACGTCTTGAACACCCGCATGCAGCAGTTGATAATCCTGACCCTGATCTCTACATGGAGTATTTGATTTCCAGGGCAACTCATTTGCAATCTCTGGCCCTCTGTCCTTGGAGACGTTGTCGATCAGCCCAAGAGCGCCTCAATTAAGCAAGGCAGTGTTCTTCCGGACACCAAGGAACAAGAGGGGGGCCAGCTTTCTCTGGAAGATCTTGGGGCTAGCTTCGAGGATACTACTTCCTTTGACTGGGAGCTCGCCCGTTCTCACGGTCTTCTGAAACGCTGCATCGAGACATCTTCTTCAAGCAATGCTACGTGTGGAAGAATTTTGTCACACGCGAAGGATCAAGTGACTTTGTTTCGAGAAACGATTGGCATTAGATTGTGTGTTTTCAAGATTGGCGTGACTTCCAATCCAGTAAGCCGCTTTGCGCTGTACAAAAAGAGTGGCTTCACTTCGATGTGGGTCATTGCCACCTCTGATAGCACTGACCTTATCCACATGTTGGAGGCTGCCTTGATCTCAGAATTTGGCAAACATGTTGGCTGCAGGAACAAACCTGGGTCAGGTGGGGAAGGGGCCCTCAATAGGGCAAACCCTCCCAAGCCGCCTTACTTTGCATATGTGTCGGGTGGACGGGCTGATCAGCCTCGAAGAGTGGGGTGAAGCCTAGCTCAAACTGCAGATGTTTCAGTCCCACTTAGTCAGCGGCCATTGTGTCCAAATTTTGAAGGCTTTCTGTCCTGGGGAAAAAGTGCTGCACGTGTGAGATGTGTGAAATTGCAAGACTGCGCATTGCATCTGCGGGTTTTTTTGCCTAGGGTGTGTCACGCGGCCCCCGGCCCAGGCCCCAGCCAACCACGTGGTGGCGTTGGCGAAAGCGGAGGTGGACAATAATCTGGGCGCGTGCCCTGCTATGCGTGCTTTGGCAAGGCTTCGGGAACGTGATGCTGAGAATGGCGTACATGAAGTGCTAGCAAGATTTGGGCTTGCTGCCCCCATTCCCCTGGACCATGTCGATCTAGGCCCAGGGGCCCTGCGCAATTTTCCCTACATGAAGCTGAGCAATTGGGTGAAGTTTCTCTTGGACTCTGGTAGGTTAAGGCAGCTTTGTGGTATCCCTGATGTGGAGCACATGAAGGCTGTCCTGACAGAGTTCTGGAGCCGTTTTCGCCAAATGGATGAAACACACCAAGTCTTCCAGCTTGCTTCGGAGAACGTCCTCGAGCTGAGTTTGACCATCCCCATTTACTCACACGCTGATGAAGGTAGGTCGTACAAACATCAGGCGCTCTGGGTACTGTCCTCTCACGGGGCCTTGGGAAGGGGAACCAGGGCATACATCAACAGGAACAAGCACCGTACACCATTGCGAAGAAACCAAATGGGCCTGAACTTTGTGGGCCAGACCTGGAGCACCCAGTTTACATTTTGCACCTTGCTACGTGCTGTTGCCAATCAATACCCGGACTCGCTTGACACCTTAACAGCTCTCTATGCCGAGGACTTGGAAAGATTGGCCCATGAGGGAGTTGTATCAACAGATGGCGCTCTGCGAGTTTGGTGCGTGCACATTGGTGTGAAGGGCGACCTGCCAGCCCTAACTAAATTAGGGGGATTCAAGAGGTCCTTCTCCCATGTGGCCAAGGCACCTTCCTCAAAGAAACCCAGCCAGGGTGTCTGCCCATATTGCCTCGCGGGCGTGGAGGGCGACAACAACGCATCGCATCAGCCGTGGGAGGATTTTTCCAGTCAGCCAAAATGGGCACGAACGATGCAGAGGGGTGTTCCATGGGACCACCCACCTTCAATCATGAAAGGGGCTTTGGTTTCTCCTGGGAAAGAGTCTTCATTTTTCAAATTGGACATTTGGCACAACTTCCACTTGGGAGTGTCCAAGCACTGGCTCGGTTCATCCCTGATTGCAATCATGGAATCTGCTGACCTGCCATTTGAACATGGCACGCGCTCTGTGGAAGCAAAGCTGGAGTGGATGACCCGGGACTATTTGAAGTTCTGCGGGGACAAACGTATCTCACCCTTTGTGACAGAACTGTCTCGTGAGTCACTGGGCTTTCCAACCGGCTCAGCCTCCCCAATTGGGCATTGGAACAAGGGCGCAGCATCCACCCACATCATGCTCTACCTCGAGAACATTTGTGAACGTTTCATAAAGGGGAAAACTGAAGAGCCGACCCTTTGTGCGATTGAGCCTTGGTTTGAATGACTGTTGACTCTAAAATGTTTCTGTCCCACTGAGTGCCTGAAACAAATTGTTTTACCCTAGCAGCGCTATAACTCCCCCAACATATTTTTGCTTTGATATGGCGCGTGATCATGCAAACATTCAAGTTCCCGGTGGTCATTGGTGACAGGAAGTCCCACAGCCTTTCAACAGTTTTGTTTCTTGATTTGTTTTTTAGCTTCAGCAGGTGCCCATGTGAGCACGCATTCTTTGGGTTTTGAAATGGCCAGTGATCTTTTTGACAATCTCAGGAACTGGGCACGCGGATGATGAACACAGTCATTGCATACCTCTACACTCAGGGCTTCTGGCTTCAAAGTGCAAAGGGGGTCCGGGTGAGCGCTATGATCATGGTCTTCCTGCAGTGCTACGCGAAGTGTGCAAGCCTTGCGTTCGAAAGACGGCGGAATAGATTCGCCTTGGTCCCCAAGTTGCACTACTTGCACCACTGTGCTTTTCGCTTGGCGGTGGAAGCCCATCACCCGTGGGCAGTCAACCCTTTAGGGGAGTCTGTGCAAATGCAGGAAGACTTTATAGGGCGACCGTGTCGGGTGTCACGAAGAATCAACATCCGGCAGCTCCACATGCGAGTTGCTCAGAGATCTTTGATCTGCTCCATGCAAGCGCTGGAAGCATCAGATCAGGATCTTAGGGGCTTGCACCCATGAGGCTTTTTGAGGAGCACGTCAGAATAAGATTTCAAACCTCCTTCAATGAAATGTGGCGGGCTTCCTGGGCCCTTTTGAGATAACTTTGATCATCGTCATGCATGGGCCTGATGGGTCCACCCACTTTGCACACTTACATGCAGGGGTGGCCTGTAAGTGTGGCAACGCCAAAAGGCGAAAGCTTGTGTGAATCCCGGCGCGGCGCCTTGCAGTGGTCAGAGGCCACGGAGTGGGAGGGGCAGCGGCTTGCAAACGGCGCTCGGCAGGCAAACCCCAAAAGCAAGAAGCCATCCCCAACAGGCTTACAAGCCAAACCTCACATGATCAAAGTGTTCATGGCTTTGCGTCTTCTGTTTAGTCGCAGCAAATGTGATGCCTAAAATAGGGAAATGATGTCTTTTTCCAAAGGGGCGTCTTTTAAAGAAAAGGCCGGAATTTGTTGGAGAAAGGTGGGGGGATGCGTTTTTGAAGGCCAAACCGGCCCCAGGTAATTATATACATATAATATATATACATATATATACCAATTTACTCTGGGAGTAGTGGTTTGGGGGAAGTGAAACCCATCTTAGACCCTGGCCAATGCACCTGTCCATGTTGGTGTACTTGCAACATGGGCTCGAACTCAGCCCAAGCTTGCAAGTCTTAGAGGACTACCATTTCCAAGAGTTCAAACGCCGCGGCAACACGACTCTGGAAATGACCATATTCAACATGTGTCACTGGATTTCCCCAATTCAAAAGTTGATCAATTGACTGGAGGTGTCCCCTAAACCAATCTCGTGGCAAGTTCCAAGCTCGCCTCACCGAAGTGAAATAAGTCATAATCAAAACCTGGCATTAACATGTCCCACCCAAAACCGTGTAAAGAACCAACACGGATATCCGCACCCATTCATGGTTGGGAGTATTCATCCCTAACCTGCGTCTACACGGGTTGTTTTCACAACCCTTGGTATTGGCTTGAAAAAAACTAGTAGTTGTTTGGCAACCCTCACAGAACCAAAAAGCAAAAGATGTGGTTCAAGAACAGTGAAGTTAGATGTCAGGAGCAGTCCTTGACTTCCATTTGCTTAATTCAGACCCCCCCCTGCAGAAAGTTTAACTTTTTGGGGCTTAGTGGAAAACCCCTTGATTTCCCCAAAAGTTAAAGTCTAAAGACCCAACCCAATAGCAGTCAAGTAAAAATCGGTCCCCTATCACATCAACGGGGGAACATGACTCCAATGGCCTTGGCCGCTGGGGGGTTGGCGCCGGCGCCGAAGCGGAAGCCTGGCGCCGACAGGCGAAGATTCACCACATCCGGCCCACACAAGCAAATAGCGCTGGAGGAGACCAGAATGAGCGCAAACCAGCAAAGGAACTGTCCACAAGCAAGCCTTCGCAGGGTGCGGGGAGCGCATGAGTCATGAGCATGGGAGCCATTTGGGTGTCTGTTGTTTGGAGGCACCCCCTGTTTGGTGGTTTTCAAGGTAAACCAAAAATAAAACACACACACACACACACCCATGTCCATGTTCAAACTGAATCGAAGCCTTGGAATAGCTTTCATGTCGGCAACAAAGGTCCCCGTTTCACGTGCCGGAACACGTGCAGGTATTGAAGCCCCCCCACCCCTGTTCATCGGGGTCACTCCCACGCACTACCAGAATCGGAGGATGGGAATGCAAATTATCAATCCAGAACTGAAAGCCCACACAAGGATCCCTCATGTGGCCGCAAAGTCCAACACGACCTGTACCGACCGCTTTGAAATTTGGATTAAAGACCTGGAAATAGGAGGCCTAATACCTTTTGGGCCGCTCACTTCAGAGCCTCGAAAGGGGATGCAGGGTGCGATCGTCCTGTGGGCGGGCCTAGAAACATCTCTTCCGATCGAGTGGATTGGTCAGAAAAAGTCACCAAAACTCTTTGTTCACCATTAAAATGGTCCAGCCCCAAAACGTCACTTGAACATAAGTTCAGGAATGCAAGTGGGGAAAACCGTGTCCGCACATCCAAATCCCTTTGCAAAGCACCTTTTACTGGGTCCAAAATTGGGGCTCTCGAATAGTTAAACACATATGGATCCCGTGGCGGCTTCCCTTTGGGACATCCAAGACACGAGTCACTTCGCAGAGCGCGTCTTTTGTCCAGCCCTTGCTGGGCTTCGTTTCCATGGAAGACCATGCAGGGAGTTGCTGAATTTTTGTAAACAAACCCAGCACCAGCTCGCTTTCTGAGTGGATGAATTAGCAAAAAACAAGCTTCAACTTCTAATCTACCCACCAACATGGTCCAAGCCAAAAAAGTTTCAAGTCCAGGAACTCAGGGTTAGTGCGCTGCCGAACGGGAAAGATCCGGCTGCAGCGCGCCCGCGCCGCCTTTTTCCTGGCGCTCTGAAACAATGCCGTCGCCCCTGAGGGGCTACGAAGCCTATGCCACAGGCGCCACGTATGCGTCGCAGGGCGATCGCAGCGTCCGCGGGGCTCGTTTCACCCGCGGAGTCATTTTCTCCAAGGCGTCGAAAATGGCAAAGTCCACCGCTTCCTCAACACCTGTCCCGTCTTTCCTCGGAAGAAACCGACGGCTAAGAAAAAAATACGCCCGCCCCACCCATGCGCGACCCAAGACAGAAGCTGCACTTTTGCCAGCTCGTGCTGAATTGGGGGGGCGGGTGGATGCGTATATGCCGCTTATGAAGAGTACCTCCTGGAGATGCCCAAGGGCCAGGGTGTCGAAATCGTGGCGTTACAAGAGCTGATGGAAATCCTCTTCAAAGCCATGGCTGGTCATGGATGTAGTCACCCCACGTAGTTTGGATCACCCATTCCACGGATCATGATGACACTATATTAGCAATCCATGACATGGGTTTCTATTAGCACCCAAGGACTGCTCACACTACAATGCATTGAAGGGGGGTTGCTAGTCTGTTTTGGCCTTGGTGTCTTGTTCCCCCTCGGGTTTTGTGACGTTACTTTTCTCCAAATCGGAAGCTCTTTCGCGGCTTTGGATTCACTTCCTGAGTAGATTGGCCAACCAAAGTCTGATTTTTTAATTTACCACTACTAGATCCTCCAGTAAAGAGGTTGGAATAAGAGTACCCTTTTTTTCTGTAGTCTATTCCCTCCCCCGAAAAAGAAACGGTAAAAGGGCACCTAGTTGGGGGACCTAGACTCTCAAGTCCATGAACTCGGCCTTTGTGACCACTTCCTGAGTGGATTGGCCAACAGAAGTCTGATTTGTTGATTCACTATTTAAAAAAAGGTCCCTCCCCCGAAAAAGCGACTAAACTAGGCTGAAATTAGGACCCCTGCAACAAATATATTTTTTGTGTGCCTGTTTTTTTTTCTAGGGACCCCCAAAAAAGCAGGAACAAAATGAAGCAACAAGCGGAGCCCAAAAACTGACAAACAAAAGTCCATGAGCTCAAGAGAGCCTAGGCGCGCGGAGGTCTCGAAGTAGACCAGGCCCCGCTCCTCCGCGAACTTCTCTGCCGCCGCGCTGTCGATGCGCCGGCCCAGGTCCACCTTGTTCCCTCAGCGAGAAAAAAGGAAAAAATCCGAGCGGCGCCCCAAAATTCCGCGAGGGTTTTTTGGGGAGCCAACGGCGTAAAAAACAATTCCGCATAGGTTTCAGGGAAACTGAGGGCTTGGGCTAAGCAAGCAAACCACCCCGCTTGGGGAAGGAAACCGCGCTTTTCCGCGTAGGTTTCTGTGGATCCATTTGCCTGGGTTTGTAGGTAACCCAAGGGCGGGAGCCACCCTTCAAAAACATAGCAAGCACATCCTCCGCACGGGGCCCCTCCAGCTCCCACAGGGGTCAACTGGTCGCTGGAGTGTTTTCAGGCCATAAGCCAAAATTGAGCTTTTGGCTGGCTTCCATGCAGCGCGTGGAGCAACAAAAAAAAACGTGTAACGCCGGAGAGACTTTCCAGGGATCCGTCTTTCTAGAAAACCACCAAAAACCCCTGGATAATAAATTGTTTTGCACAAGAATGATGGTTGAAAAGAATGGAGAATCAACCCCTAGAATACGATACGGGAATTGGACGCGGGGATGTCTGAGGACTGCCTATATATAAAGGAAACCAGGCCCAAATGTGAGCCGAAAAATATGCTCACCCATCGCAAGCCCATCCCCACCCAAAACTGGAACCAGCAAAAGTACTCCCCCCACCCCCTGCCCCACACCCACACCCACCCACACTCTCACACACCCACAGACATTTTTGCCTCAGCCACAAAAGGAACACACGAATTTGTCTTGGGGGGTACGGCCCGCCCTCCCGTTGACCACTCACTAGAACTTGCCCAAGAGTCTAGCCTAAGGAACCGTATGGCTGGGAACCGCCCAGTTTGCGAGGTGCAAATAAACTTGCTGGTGCTGTAGGGAATGACTCAAAGTTTGGGGAATGAACCTTGGGTTTCCCCAAAAGGAAACCACAGGGGATTGTTGAGAGGGGTCATTCCAATTCTCATTCCCTACCCAGCGAAGCTCAGAACAACTGTTTATAGGGGCCATTCATTTTCCTAGGTCCTCCAGTAGAGAGGTTAAAATAAGGGTACTCTTTTTCTCTGTAGTCTATTTTAGTAGGGAACCCTCCCACGAAAAAGAAACGGTATAAGGGCACCTAGCTGGGGGACCCAGATTTCTCATTCCCTGCATCTCTCGCACCGATCGCAAGTAAAACGTGGTTGCTTTTTGCTCCCCTGCTAACTTTTAGTTGTTTAATGGAAAACACATTTGTTGGCAAAAAAAAGTCCTAACATCCAAGCAACATGCACCAATGGTCCAAAGAAAATTCACCCCGAGGCGAGCAGCCGATGAGGAGCTTCGTGGGGATCGAGTTGGCCTTCATGACATTCAGCCAGTGGTCGACATCCTCCAAGCCTTCAAGCGGATTCTTCGATTCACATCGTCAGGGGCAGGGAGCCCACTGAAAACAAAAAAAACATTTGGACCCCACAACAGCCTGCAAAAACAAAAACAAAAACAAGAAGAACAACGTCGGATGTGTTTCAAGCATCCCTTTTTCGGGCCAGATTTACATGAGATGAGTTGTGGTGGGGTGATGTCTGAAGGGAAACGAAAGTGATCCCTGTCAATCTTCCCAGCGAACTCTCAACTGAACGCTATTGAGTTTCCCGGTATCGTAGAGTGTGCGAGTGTTCACTTGCATCCTTGGCTGGAATTAGAACCCCAGCAAAAAATATATAGTTTGCCTGGTTAGTGGAAAACAAAGGGAACCCCAAAAAAGCAAAAAAGCAAAAAGGGGAGCTAATTCTGGGGAAGCATCATGGGTGACCCAAAATGGGTTCCAACAAATGGCTTCGCCTTTGCGATCGCGCATGACGGCCCTTTCAACGTGCTGGGAAGCCTTTTGAAGTCCGCGTATCACAGGAAAGCCAGCGGACAAAAACCGAAAGTCATAGATTCTGGCCCAGATTTAGTGAGCCGGGAAATGTAAGAAGCAACATGACAAGAGATCCCGCAAGGGGTAGCATGCCACAAACCAATATCCCAGAAACGTCTTCGCATGTAGGTCGCCAAACGGGGTGCAGGGGTTTCAAAGTATGGCCCCTGCTTTTTTTCGACTGGTCACTTCCGATCGAGTGGATTTGCCAAAGAAAGTTTGAAGTTGTTGTTTCCGACTAAAATGGGTATCGGTCAAAATTACACCGCCAGGAGACCGCATGCTTTCATTTACCAGGGTTCCATTTAAAATAGGTACCTATTTTTGACCCACATCCAAATGGTCCAAACCCAAAAAGTGACGATCAAGTGGAAGAACCGGGACTCAGAGAGTGATAATAGAGTGAGACTCCGGCGCAAAAGAAGAAGCCGCCTGACAGCGCCAAGGGGCAGTCGGGATTGGTCACGTCCATGACTAGCATCACTGCGGTCTTCTGGTTGAAGAACACCTAACAAACATACGCGAAGAAAGCGAAAAGCGAAACGGACACCGCTTGACTTGTTTGGGGCCTTTTGAAACAACGCTGGAGCAAACAGAACACGCGAAAGCTGGGGTCTGAATTGGTTTTATACAGGCGGGACAAGCCCGGCCTGTCGCCCCATTGATCTTCCCCAAAAAGAAAATGGGTTACATACCACAAATGGCAATCCAGGGGTCGCTGGCAATCCAGGGGTCGTTCCCCGCAATCGACCATGAAGGGACCCAGTAAAAATGTCCAAGGCCTCACTTTCATGTGTGTGTGTGTGCAAGGAAGATCCCCCTTACCATAAGGAAGAGGGAGCTGAAGAGGGGGAGTCCCGGACCCAATTCCAGTTATCTAGTCTCGAAATGCGCCCTCCCCAATTCCATATTTACGGGGTTGGGACCAAACAAGGAAGCAAGCTTAGCCTCACTTGCGGCCCTTGCGAATCGCTTAGCACCATTTGCACCGACTCAACACCCAACACGTGAACCAAAATCACACAAGCAAATTTTGCAAAGTGAGAAGTGAATCCTCGAAATCCAAAGCAGAACCGGCAGCGTATGAATTTCCAGGGGTTTCAAGGTACATGAGGGCTGGGTAGTTGAGAGCCCGGGGGGTTCTAGGGTTCTTTGTGGTTCCCTGCCTTCGGAACCTCTTGGGAGGCCCTGGGACCCGCTTGGACCCGACCTTTCGATCTGTGTCGCCTCGGCCTCTCGATATGGCAACCGCTTCCAACTCCAGGGCTTAGCGTGACCCGCTTGTGGATGCCTTCCCTGGACGTCAGCCCACAGTGCCAGTTTATATGCGTATATGTACATATAGGTTACCAACAAGGGAAAAGGTAAACATACTGTTCAGCAACTGGAGCTGTGTTGGGTTGGCTCCATTTGCTTCATTCCTCTGGAAAAATCCAGTAGTGAAATCGATTCCCGAGGGGAAAATGAAAAAAATGTTTCTAACCAAATGGACGCCTCGGCCCCCCAGGAGAATGTAAGGCAGCTCTTGAGCAAATGCAAGGCCCCCTTCCGCGCTTCCGCACTGCCCGCCTTGGGAGTGGGGCGAATGTTCACATGGCCGGCGGGCCAATCCCAAAGAAACAGCTTGACCGGAACGTCCTCCAGGGTTTTACGGATGACTCCAACTAGATCCTCCAGATTTGAGAGGTTAGAATAAGGGTACACTGTGTTTTTTGTCTATTTTTGTAGGGGAACCCTCCCACAAAAAAGAAACGGTAAAAGGGTACTGGGGAACGTAACCAAACTAAAATGCCAGACAATGGACCCGAAGAAAAAGCCACATGGACCATGCTACATGTTGGGCTGATATGAGGCCCCGATTTTTCCTCTTTTTTAACGCACCCAATGGTGGTGTTTCCCTTCGCGCCAACTCCAAAAAGGGCACCAAACAGAAAACAAAAAAAACATGTGCAAGGCGGCCAGCAATTCATGTGCTATAGGCGATGATCATTCTTCACTTGGCAGAATCAAGAAATAGGTGTGGTTAGCACACATTTGGAGACTTCCCAGGAAAGTGCGCCTCAATTGGAGTTGTGCAAACTGATTGTTGCTGTTGATGCTCCACCCCTTGCTGCTTGAGCTTGGCATAGCACGGGGAAATCATTTACCTGCCAAGGGCAGGCTATGGTTGTGGTATTCTTAAAAGGCTCGTAATGGTCTTTTCATCTGTCCAACCCTTGCTAGGCTGGCTTTTTGCAGCCTGCTAAAAATGGACAGAACAAATCGCAACAACAATGGGAACCAAACAACTTGGCCTAAGTTTTCGGGCAACCGTCCCTTACCTGGGACCTGGACCAACGGGTCTTCTTTCAGCTTTCTTGGCCCAGCTCGGAGCTAAACATATCTCACTTCCCGAGTGGAACAAGTCTAAACTTTTGGATGACCACTGAAAGGGTCCAACCCAAAAAGTGACCAAAGTCCAAAACGGGACTCGGGGAGTGAGACACGCAGACTCTGTCGCATATTGAGTCAACCTTGAAAAAGCAAGCCAGCACCCGGGTCCCAACCACTGCTTTGTCGGACGGTACAAAGGAGAGTTTGGGCATGGGAAAAAGCAGGGGGGTCCTGGTATGTCTCCATTTGTGGGTGGTTCACCTTTTTGGGCCATTCACAGTGAAACATGCTGCGGATGGTCGCGAAATCCAGAAAGTGAAAACCATGGAGTTGAAGCCATCCATGTGCTTAAGCCCCCTGGGAAACAAAGAAACGGAACCTATGTCCAACTATGACATCGGTTCCCTTTCATTGCACCAAGGGAAGCCACAAATCGGCAAATGGAAGGTAGCATTGGTTGGTAAGTACATTCGTCGGGGACTTTCTTTTTTTTTGGCCGATGCCCGTCCTCGGCAAGGAGCTTTGCCGTCTTGAATTCCACCCCGTAGTTGCCTTGGCACGAGCGAGGCAAAGGGCCAAGACAGCGTCAAAGGTTGTTTGGGGCTCTTTGCTCAGCTGAGCCGTGTTCTGCTCTTTGCCGGGAAACTTGCAAGGCTCAGGAATTTTAGTGTGCTACAAACTGACCAACACACAGTGGTCCACTTGTGGCGCGATCTGGCTTGTGGCACTGGCGTGCGCAATCCCTGTTGCCTGGAGGGGGAGGGTGGGGGGTCCGGGACCCACTTCCGTTGCTCGAGAGTCTTCCCTATAAAAGGAAGTAAATCCAGTTCCAGGGGTCACCCCCCTCCCCGAATTTCCATTGTTTAAGGGGTGGGGATGGCGGGTGGAAGTATCATAGTGAGTAACAATGACTCCGCATATTCAATAAGCACAGTTGGAACGGATTTGGACATTTTGCCGGGAGATTGGGCCGCATGGGCGGGGGTCTGCGGGATAAGTGAATTGTTGCTCACAGCTAATTACATGCACACATTTATTGCGATTGGCGCAACATGGCGAGCAACCAGTGCTAAGTTTCTGCGGTTGAGGGGACGTGTCGCCAGTTGCCGAACAGAAACCAGGAGTTTCCAAACATAATTCTAGCAACGAGCAGCTAAGTCTGACGCAACACCAGAAAGCTACGAAACTAAGCTGTTCAAACAAAACAGAAGGAAAAGTAAAAAAACAAATGACACCACGACAATCAAAAGGGTGCCAGTCGACAGGCGGGTTGCAAATCTTCTTCAATTGAAAACACTCCTCCACGTACCTCAGGGAACGAGAGAAGGTGGCGGTCTCAGCTTCCCCCCCAATTGGTTTAAGGCCCTGGTTGAGGTGGGGTTTCCCATGCAAAGGGTTCAAATCCCAAGCCACCAATCCAAACCACCAAAGGGTAACCTGAACATGTTGTCCAACTTGGCTCAACTTTACGTCACACCAAAAAACCACAGTTTCGCATTGTGCTTCACATATAGCCAAAGAATGCCAAAGAGTTTACGAGAAAATAATCATTCATTTGGAGGAGATCCTAGAAGAAACCAAAATGTTGTTTCCTGGATTGAGATTGAGGCATCATGAGTTGGCTGTGTGGGCAACTACTGTATCAAGCTGAAGTGAAGGTATGGAGGGTGTGGAGGCTTCCATGCCAATAATGCAAGCTTGCAAGGCAGTTTTGTGGCATACTTGTCTCCATACCTCCAAACCTTATACCTGAGAATGGTGTAGTCAAAAGTAGCCGTACGTCGGTGGGAATCAATGAATCAAATGGCCAGGTCGAAAGCTGCACCGCAAGCAGATCGGAGTTTTTCTGGAGCCTCACTCAGCTCAGCCCAGTTTGGACATGTTTTGACCCGGCAAATTTCTCGGCTTCATCTCCAGCACCCGGGGTCCCTGCTGTTTCCCATGTCCAAAATCCCAACCGTCCCAAAAGGAAATCATCTCTACTCTTGGTATGGTAGCAAAAAACTGTTTTTTTGCAGACCCCCAGTAAAAATGAACAGAACCAAAAAACTAAAAAACCGAAAAACATGCCAAGAACAGTGAAGACACACAAGGCATGGCATAGTTTCCATGCCTCTGCCAAACTTCACTGCTTCACAAAGCACACACTGCTTCCCGCTAAACCCACTAAAAAGATCAAACAAACTAAGGACCCGGAAGGCTGAAAGCCACCTCTTCTTGGTTGACGTCGGGTTTGGGGAGCAAACATTTTCAGATTTTAGCAGTTCAACCACTAAGCTAAGC
The DNA here is from genome assembly GCA_963377175.1 of Effrenium voratum. NCBI lineage: Eukaryota > Dinophyceae > Suessiales > Symbiodiniaceae > Effrenium > Effrenium voratum. The sequence continues at coordinate 13,258 of CAUJNA010003683.1, read as the reverse complement.
ACAAATACGTAAAACATGTTTCCCAACAACGACCACCTCCAAGGCTCGTTGCGAGCGAAACAGCCCAGAGGGTCCTAAGTACCTCATATTTACGGTTTGGGGTTTGGTTCAAGGGGATTCGTCAATTATAGATTCCTCAAATCCGCAAATATGAGGTACTTGGATTTTCTGGGAAGGGTCGTTGCGAGCGAAAAAGCGCGGTCCTCTTCAAAAAGCTGGACTTCCCCACGGAGTTCTCCCCGCAGAGACCGAAGTGGAGCATTTCCTCGGCCAAAGCGGAGACGACGAGGCGACAGACGACGAGGCGACGCGACGAGCCGAGCCTTGCGATGTGAGGAGTCCGAGGCAAAACCCGCGACTCAGCCAAGTTTGACTCCCCTTAGCAAAAGTAAAAGGTCACAAAAGACGTGCAGTGGTGATAGCTTCCTTTTGAAAACCAAGACGGGTACATGAGCCATGCTCATGGTCATGTCAGCATTTCTTTTCAGAAGACCTTCCGAAACAGAAGAAATTAAAGCGCCGAGCGGCGTAGTCCTCCGGCATCTCGGCCAGACGCTGCACGCGCAGTGCTTGGCACACCAGTTGCAGCTCCAAGGGACCCGCAGCCGGGCCCAAAGACCTTCAGTGCCGAGGTTTCGGGGAAAAAAATACTTCTAGAGCGGAGTCATACCTGGATCTTTCGCCAAGAGCCGTCATTTTGGCCAGCACCTCCAATGTTTGACCCCCATGTTGTTTCTCGGTGTGGGCCATGGTCAAAAACCCGGTTCCGAAACTTGGGGTAAAGCTTGGGATGCCGAAATGACCGTGACGCTAGGCCGGCGCATGTGGGCCATGGGAGATGAGCCCAGTTCAGAGCCGGTTCAAGGAAGGTGGGGTGTGGGGGGGTGACCCCGCAACTGGCATTTATGTCTTTTTCCGGGGAGGGAAAGGGGGGTAAGCCCTTGAAATATTGCAATTGTTGACCCTATAGCAGAATGCAACCTCGCAGAAACTTGTAGCGCTTTTGGTGCGAAGGGTCAACTTTCTCACGGCCATGCTTGGCCGCTCAGAACCCCAAGCAGTCAATAGTTCTCCTCCATAATAAAAAAAACACAACAAACAACATGGAGGAGACCACGGCATCGTGATCTCACCTCCTGAGTGGATTGACCAACCACAATTTTCCGGGCTGTCCTCAGACCCCCCGCTAAAAGTTTGACTTTGAGTGGGTCAAATTCGGCAATCCCCACTAACCACTCAAAGGCTAAGAGGCTAAGGGACCGGATGGCTGGTCTTCCCAGAAACCTCGGGACCCACCCTCGCGAAGCGAGCTGTGAGTGGCTTTCTGCGGGTTTTTGCCCCGAAAACAGCCGAAAACGCCCGCAAAAAGTAAAAAAAACAACAACAAAAAACAAAAACAATCGAGGCTTTTGGCGAGTAGCTTGATGGGCTGGTCGTTCTTCAGCACCGTGCCCTGAAAAAGTAGCTGTCGCCTGGAAGTCCGATGGACTGCCGATGTGCGGGAGGGGAAATGGTCGTCTTCAACTGCCGATTTCCCTCTCGTCACAACGCTTGGTATGATAGCCAAACGTGTCTTCTTGGCAGCCGCCTTCTAAACAATGAACAGAACCAAACTAACAACAAACGTGCCAAGCACGGTGATGCGTTGGTTTCCTTTTGGGACAGCTAAAGCCCAGTGTAGATGTAGACCAACCGTTCCATGGAGCCTCGCAGCAATGGAGAGAGCCAACAAAAGCAACACAAGACACTGGAAAAGTGAAGATCCGCATGAGTGTGTCAATTGTTTCCCAATGCAGTTGCCAAGGTTTGCGTGTTGCCCAGGTATGGGATTTTTCAACCGTTCCCCATGTCCAACTGATCGCCAAAAGGGAAACCCACTGTCAATTGCAGGGTGCAACATGTTTATGTCCAACCTAGAAACGTCACCCCGATCCCCATGAAAACTCACTTGGCCCAAGATGTGGTCTTTGAACGACCAAGAGGGAAACCCGAGCCAGACGACTGTGTGGCTCTGAGGCGAGGTTTGAGAGAGGGCGCCAATTATCTGGGTTGCTCCCTCTGCGCCAGCAAACGAACCATCACCTTGAACATTATGGGGACTGGGGGGGGAAGGAGGGGAGGGGGAGGGAGCCCAAATAAGCACTAAATAAGACCTTAATAAGGGCTAAATAAGGTTCTTTTGGGGCTCCCTCCCCCTCCACTCCCTCCCCCCCAGCCCCCATGAGAACATCATAGAAAAAACTTGTCATTTCTCGGCGGCCCCTTAGGTACCCAGCAATGAAAGGAGATCGCCTTTTGGGGCCGTGGCGGGGGACCTGGACCAGAAAAGGAAAAACAAAAGGTCAGCTTTGAACTGACTTCTGTTTCCAAAACGTCTATGGGACAAAGACCAGACCAAGATATAGTAGCTCTGCTGTGTTGATTTGCTTCAGCAAAACACACTCTACAAAGCAGGGCAAACCGAAGCAAAGGGGATAAAAAGTGAACAAGTAACTGCGTGATACGCCCAGTGTTGATTCCACGAAACGACACTGTTTGGGGAGGAGGGGAGAGGAGGGCAGGGTAGGGGAGGGGAGCGGAGGGAAGGGGAATTGAAACTCTCACTGCCTCAGTGGATTGGCAAAAAACCTGAACTGTTATTTACCGCCAACATGGTCAGTAAGAACAAGATCCCATCGCCAAAAAAGGGGAAAGTGTCCATTTCTTGGGGGAACCTCCCCATAGTGGACCATCCTCACTGCTTTGTCGTTTCAAGCGGGTTTCCGTTGGTTATCATCACAGACATTTGTGCTGATTACTTTTTTGAGGAGCCCAAATGTTCAACCTTTGGGGGGCCGCTCAAAATGACCAAAGAGAAACCAAAAAATCAGATCCGGTCGATTCGCTTTCACAAGTGAGTGGCAACCACAACAACTGGGTTTAAGTGTCCAAGTAGGGGAAACCCACTTGAAAGGGTGGTTTCCTTCTGCTCCCGTTGGGCCAAGCCCGAACCACAACACCACAACCATTGCGCGCCTCATGCGCTTTTGGGCGCGATCTTCCACCAGCGGCAAGATGTCGCCAACGAGGGCGGTCTCGGGCAAATCCACCTGCCGAGTTCGTCTCGAGGAACTGGAGCAATGCCCACCAGTGGGCCAAAAACAAGCACCGCTCCTTACATGTTTTAGCTGGTTCCTTGGATTGTGGAAGGGGTAAAAAAAGAAAAACCTCCCACACAGCCCAAAACGGAACCCTAGCTTCTTAGAGGGGCTTAGGTTATGAGAACTTCTCTCGTGGAGCCCTGATGTTGCTCCTTTACTCTTGTCCTACGCAAACAACCAGCAACCCTACCCACCCTTGGCCCCCAAACCATTGAGGCCTTATTTGGCCATGGGTCAAAATCCCGTACCCCCAGTGAACATCCGAATCCCCATTGAAATAAACTAAAAATGGGTGGTGCACCTACCCCAAAATGATACCAATGGGTTTGACCCACAGCCATTTGGCCCTGGCAAAAACATGTGGGCCACGCGACCCCGGGGGGGCGGGGGGAAGGCGGGTGGAGGTGGCACCAGCATGGGTGTTTCTTTGTTTGAGGGCACTCCTTTCCGGTGGGCGTTGAAGGAAACCACAAAGGAACCAAAAGGTCTAAACCTAAATCCTTACCTCAGTGACCTTGAAATACAAGGCAATCACCATTTGGGGCCATGACACAAATTGGGTACCAAAAACAGACAACCAAAAGGTCAGATCCAGTCGATTCGCTTCTTTTGGTTGCAACTGAGCTGCTTCTTAGACTATTGTATTCGGGGCAAGGCATTCTACGAGTCGTACTCCCGAATGATGGATGCACTTGAGACGCTCCTCCCGGACCCTTCCCGGGTTGACTCGGTTGACATGAAGCTGTCCTGCAAGGGCTCGACGAGTCAAATGCCTAAACCTGTCACTGAGAAATCTGGAAGTGGTCTTGCAGGTTCTGGGGATGGTGTCCCATTTAACCTCAGAACCAGGTCTTCACATTCATACCAACCAATCCAAACCGCCACTTACCCAGCTATTCAGTGAGAAAAGCATGGAATCTGTTTTGGGGTCGCCGGATTGAAATTGAAGCCGTTAATATATTACTCAGGAAGCTCGAAACCCATCAAACATGTCAGATTCATCCATCAGTTTGCTTCACCTTCTCCATTTGCTTAAGTCCGTTGAACAGGAAAAACAGTAGTCAGCCAGACTCACCCAATTTCAGCCATGGGAACCCCAAATGTCAGGCAGACTCACTGCTCTTGGCCCGCCCCGACCTAGCCTCGCCAAGTAGAGCGCCTGAGAGTTGGAACACCCGCACCGAGTACGCCATTGAACACGCCGGGCCGAGGGGAAAAGTAGCGGCGGAGGTCCGTTCTGGTTCTTATGCATTGCTCCGGAGAGCCGGCAGCGGATCGCAGGCTGTTGCTGATGCATCGTTGGAGCTGCGTTGTATGCTGTACATGCTGATGCTGCTCGAGAGCTTTTGAGTCAAGAGATGGCGAGGGTTTGTTCCTGGCGGCCGCTGTGTTGGGCCGAAAAATGCGCTCAGGCGCAAGCTGATGCCGCCACCGATGAACCTCTTGCAGGCAAATTGAAACCGCACCCCACCCCCCCCCTATTTGAGGGAGGGGGGGGGGGGGTTGGCACGGAGTTCTGCTTGCAGAAACCTGTGCTGCGACAGCATGTGTCCAAATGTTTCAACCATGGGGCGGTCGATCCCAACAAGTGGCTGCGCACGCGCCCCGGCTTCAAACCGCAAGCCGAAGAACCAAAGATTCGGAAAACGCAAGCCCTTTCTTTCTGCCTTGATTCACATCTTTAACTCACTTCCTGAGTGGATTGGCGCAAAAACAGTCTAACTCTTTGCTTGCCACTGAATCAAATTGCTGTTCCCAAAGCTCAGGTTTCGAGTTAACTTAATTTCCCATGCCCGTGTTGCACGTTGAAAGCCAGATTGACCGTGGCGAATGCGTGCGCGTGTAGCTACCGTGTTTAGGCGTTAAACATGTTCCGTAGAGAACCCACCGAGCACATTGTCCCTGACTTCCCTCCAATACCCGGATTTTGATTCTGCGTCAACTGGATGCTGGAACGCATCCCTCTCGCCTGCGGCATGCCCACGGTGCTTGCCTGCGGCTCCTGAGGCAAGTCGCGCGAAGCGGGAGAACGCGTCGCCAGAACTCGGCGGTTGGGCAATCAATCGCCAGAACGCGTCCCACGAAAAAGGGTAAAAGGGCTCTACTGGGAAACCTAGTACTGGTGTGTCTTTTTAGGGGCCCCTCCTCCTCGAATGGTGCTTCTCCTTTTGTCTGCCCTTCAAACCCGCAAACAAATGGGTACTTGGATGTCCGTTGCCGAGATAGAATGTGGTTTGCCTGGGATATAACCCAGAGTCAATTTCACTGCACGGCAAATAAAGTGTGTGATCAGCTAGGCTACCAACATCTTACTCACCTGGCCGAACAGCCAAGTAGGGCCTTACAGCAGGGTCTCATGATGAATCATGAAAACGTGCTCATACATCCTGCGTTTCTTTGCACAGGCTCATGCATCCAGTTGCCTGTGCTTTGGCACATGCTGACTCAGGAAACACTGTGAATGGACATCGACCCCCTGTAAATACCAACATGGCGTCCCATGATGTCAAACTGGTAAATGGATTTAGCAACCATCCACTGTATTGTGACTATGCAGGGACAAGGCTACCATCTCAATTCATGTTGGATGTTTGAGAACAACTCTGGCTGTCCTCAGATCTGCTAAAAGTGCATAACGTTTGGTAGGTTCAATGGAAACCGATGGAAACCCAAACCACTAAACCAACTAAAAACAACCAGAAACCCAAAAGAAGAACTCTTTTCCTTTCATGCGGATGTGGGGAGTCCGCTCATTTTGAGACAACCCTTTGCACCCGCAAACGTCAACGCACAACCCCCCCCCCCAAACCAACAAAAACTACTGCAACTAGCCAACCAACCAACCAACCAAAAAACCAACCAGCCAGCCAACCAGCCAGCCAGCCAGCCAGCCAACCAAATCAGGCTTCAAACAACTAACCAAAACCAAAGACAAATAAGCCCAGGTGATATCCCCAGCCCAAAGGGGACCCCCCCGGGAACCGATCTCCCCGAACAAAACATATTTGGGCAGAGACCAAATGCATAGCTTTCAGCCGAGAAAAACGCACTGCAATTAGCTCAAATGCCCAGCGGATTTGGGGACAAATATGTGCGTCCTGTTTTGGTTGGTTGACTTTAAAGGAAAAGTTGGTTGGTTTTTGGTTGGTTGTTGCTTTTTGCTTTTTTTTTGTCGCTATTTTTGTTTTTTGGTTGAAAACAACGGGGTACCACTGGGCAAAACTGCAAAAAAGCTGCTGAGCCCTGCCCTGAGAACTACCCGACCTCTGTGTCCGAAGAATCCGTCCAGAGGACTTCGTGGCGAGCAAGAGAACGAAGACATACTGTGGATGGACGAAATCCGTTCGCACCACCTAAAAAACGGTAGAATGATGAGACCTCCGGAAATACCAAGAAGCAATGGCTTCCCATGGTTTCCACGTGGTGCGAAATGGATTTCGTCCATCCACAGTATGGAACCTGAATCACCTAATGACCTCCAGTTTGGTCTGCCAGGCAAGATGTGCAGGAACAGGGGAACCCATATATATATATAATATAATACTGGGCTGCCCTCAGATCCCCTGCTAAAAGTTTAACTTTTAGTGGGCTAAATAGAAACCCCCACTAAACACTAAAAACAAAGCGAAGGGGATGGCTGGGAGCCACCAAGAATATGCATGCATATGGGTAGCACTGCCCCCATCATGCTATGCGCATAATTCCTGGCTTAAAAAGAAGCAACCCCAGAAAACTGAATGACAGCCCAAAATCAGGGGCTCAGCCTATACCAGGTCTGTTTTGGGCGCTTGCCAAGCAGCTTCTCTTCTTTTAGGGTTTTGGTCTTGCTAACCTGATTCAATCAAAAAGGGTCACCTTTTGCGAGCCTACACAAATAAGGCCCAAACTCGGATACCAGCCACAGTACTTCCATTTGCTCAAGTCCGCAAGAAAAAACAACTCTAGTAGTGAAATTGATTCATTTCAGCAATTGGAAGATTAGACTCGCTTTGAAGCCGCCTCCCACGCGCAAATATCACCCGGTGCTTTCCCTCACCTCCGGAAGCGCTCCCGGCGCCGCTGGGCCCGGCGTTGCTTCCGGCGTTGCAGCCCCCGCCTGGTGCTCCGCTCCCGTCGATCGGTTTTTCGGGGATCCTCTGGTTGCTCCCCCCCCCCCCCGGCCGCCGTGTCGGATGTCCTTTAAAAAACCACTCGGGCCTTTTCAAGTGGAGTCTTTTCATTCTCAGTGAAATGTTTATAATTCTTCAAGGCTGCATAAAATCCACAAAGAAGGATGGAAGTGGAAGTGGAAGTTTGGGTTGCCGTTTCAAGAGGACGGTCTTCCAAAGCCCGGCTTTTTACTATTCTTGGAATGAGGGTTTGACACTAGGTAGAAAAAGAGAACTGGAACAGGCCAGGACCGACAAATGCCACTGAACAACTGGAGTGAGATTCTCCGCGGGGCCAAGGGCACAGTTCTGGCTGGTTCACCCAGGAGCTGACACAGGATTTGGCTGTCAAGGTCATCCAACAGCTTCTGGATTTCCGGGTGTGGGAGGTGTGTTGGTTTTCATTGGCAATCTACCCACAAGTGCGCTTCTAGGGGAGTCCGCTTCTGGTTGTTGGTTGATCCATTCAGCGGGCTATGTCCCTTTAAAAGGAGACAGGCTTTCAAGTGTCATCCTTTCCCAAAGTGAGAATATAGGAAGCCCTGCCAGTTTACAGGAAACCCAAGGAAAGGAAACGTGGATAATATCCTCCAGTAGGGAGGTTAGAATATGGGTACCATGTTTTATTTTTTTTAATGTAGTCTATTTCAGTACAGTAGGGTCCCGAACCCTCCCAACCAAAAAAGAAAGGGGTGAGAGAGGGCGGCTCTGGGGGATTGGACCGGTGAGCAACAAACATGCGAACCCAAATCCAGCTCCCCCCGGCCATGAGGTGGAACCGTGTCATGTGGCAAGGTCTCAGTTCAGTGACCCTGCAGAAAAAAAAGGAACCCTTTTCTTGGTTGACGTTGGGTTTGGGGAGCAATAAATAATAGTTTTAGCAGTTAAGTGGTTGGATTTCCCACTAAGTCATAATAAGCAAAAATGTAGAATGTTTCCCAACAACGACCATGTCTTTGGGGAAGACCCCTTTTTAGTGGGGCAGTCACCAAAAAAAGGAAAACATGGTGCCACTGAACAACTGAGAGGTTGATATCAAAGCAGTACCCCGGTTGCTCTCTTCCATACATTGGTGCAGATGATGCCAACTTCTCGCTGGGAAAATTGGGTGGCCTGAAATGATGATTTCTAAACTCACAAGCGTGCGCCCACACTCAGCTCTGCCATCGACATGAGAGGTAAGCCGACGACACGGCCATAAGACAGTTTTTTCTTGGCCAACCCAATCTATATCTCCAGTTCCTGCTTTCGTTGAGGCACCATGAACGACTGTTCGCGCCTATTCTATGCAATGAAACGAATTGGTTCAATCGCCCAAAGCAGCTTTACAAAAAACAAGTTTCACTTTTTGCGGCCTTGACAAAATACTGTGGATGGACGAAATCATGCACCAGATTGAAACCAACTTACGTGGGAATCGAATCATTTCCATGGCTTCTTCGGTGCCAAATGGATTTCGTCGACCCACAGCACGGACCAAACACGAAAAACCCAAAGGTGAAACCCAGTCGATCCGCTTTGGTTGCAACCTAACATATTTACAGCAGTGATAGATTCCCAACGAATCTAACCGGAGAACATATACAATACCCTTCCGCAGACTAGCATGGAAGCTCCCAGGACCCCTTTGGAAGACTTCGTTCCATTTACAGAAGCCTTCTGGGAGCTTCCATGTTAGTCTGAGGGAGTGATACCTAGGCTGGAATTAGGACCCCGGCAAAACAAAATGTTTTGCCTGGTTGGTGGAAAACAAAGGGAACCCCCAAAAAACAACAAAAACTCGAAAAGGGGAACTAATTCAGCAAATGGAAGCAATTGAGTTGCTCAAACCACACCTCCCCCGCCAGCTTCAAGGGCTTCTTGCTGGAATCGTTGGGTTCCTTTTGGCCGTCTTGGCTACCCTGCTAAAAATCCCCTAAAACCAAGTACCACTTCCCTACTCCTGGGCTGTCCGTTTTCTGATCCCCTGCTAAAAGTTGTTAACTTTTGGTGGGTTAAATCGAAACCCCCGCTTTCCACCGAAAGAAGCTAAAAAGCGAAGGGATGGCTGGGAAGAACCACCAAGAAACTAGTGAACACATGATCACGTCAGAATTGCCAAGTGGCTACTCTTGAACATCGTCACATGTGCTACTTGTTTGGGGGCGTTTCGCTTCTTTTTGAGAAGGGAGTGAGGAACCAAACCAAAAACGGAACGTACGTGCAACTCGTTACCCTTCGAAGAGCCGAGACGGGAGAGGGCTTAAAGCTACATTCGGCTGTTGTCCTTTTTAGGACATGGAGCCCTCCCGTTTGGGTGTGTCTTGGCTTTTTTCAGGAATTGGACCCCAACAAGTTGTGGTTGTCCCTTCGGCTTCCCTTCACCGGAAACAAGGGGTACCAGCTGCAACACAGACACGTCCTTATAGAGCAGCCGGAACATCGAGGAATTTTGATCGCGACTTCAATGAGGGAACAGGCGTCGCCCCAGAAGGCAGCCAACGGAAGGCACCTTGCACCCTTCACGAGCAAAAAAACCTTCACGTATCACTCTGGTCCACATTGGCAACAGAATGGATCGGCACCTATGGCCAATCTTCGCTGACAGAAATGCACCCCAAACCTCTTCTTTTTCCCGAGCAACTCACCGGCAAAAGGAGTTTTGAGCACACCTCTAAACCGTTCACCCTCCGCTGCCTGGCTTCTCTGGCTTTTCTGCCTTCTCTGGCTTCCCTGGCGATCGCGCTCTGGTTCCAGCATGGTTCTGCAGAAAACAAGCAGGTACCTTACAACTGTTTGGAGGATATTGTGTTTTACAGGTAAATAATATATATATATATATAATATATCACTTGTGGAGGATATTGGATTTAAAGTTAAACAAGACGTGTGTATATATATATATCACTTGTGCCCGTGTGCTCGAATATGTCTTCACTTCCCAAGATGGTGCCAACCGATGCAGTGCGGTTGCAATGTAGGTGTTGTTTTTGTTGAGGGTACCCTTTTTTTTGCGATCTGAAACAAAGAGACCAAGAGGACAAACAGTTTGTGTTTTAGTTAGTTGTTTGGTTTTGTTTTAGTGTTTGGCGGTGAGCGGGGAGATTCCCGTTTAAAAAAAAAAGAAGAGCAAACAAACAGACACACCCACATTCTACCGAAGCTTGAAGGAACGTGAGATCGCATGAGTTGAGGTGTCGGCTTGCGCTTCCGCCTCTAGAGCCTTTGGCTTGCTCCAGAAAAAAAGGCCCCGGAACAAGCCGAGGTCGTGATCGCCCCTTTGTAGGTTGAACGAAAAAGCCGCAAAGCCCATTTGAGTTTGACTTTCTGGATTAAACAAAAAGACAATGTGTATAAACCTCTGTCATCTACTTCTAGCCAGACTCACCTATGGTAAGCACTGCTCGTGTACCTCCAGGGTGGTCCTGTTGCCCTGCACCCGCAGTTGAAACTAGTTTGGCAAACTTCCAAGAGGAAACTTGAGGACTTTTAGGTAGGCCATACCTGTGTCCAACAAGGTTGCCAGGGCTATTTGCCTCTCTCACTTCGTGGATTGACGACAAGTCAAAACGTTTAGTCCCAAATCGTCGTCTCAAAAAGCTCGAAGTCCAGGAACTCAGGAAGTGAGCACTGGAGTCTTGGTTGACGTTGGAAGGGGAGCAACAATTTTCATATTTTAGCACTTAGAGATTTCCCACTAAGCCACAATAAGCAAACGTGCAAAATGTTTCCCAACAACAACCATGGAGTGATCTTATCCAGGCCAATCCAATCAAAACTCTCTGTCGCGCTCGAGTCCACATTTTCTCGCCGCTCGAGCCGTGTCTCCGCTTCTACTGGATCCATTGAAGTAACATCCTCCTAAGTCTCAGTTGCCCCTCAGGGACCCCAAAAAAGGGTTCTATAGAATAAAGGATTGGTAGTGATCAATCACATTGCGGCCAAACAAATGGCGCAACCGGACTTCATGTCATTGATGGGTACTTGGATCTAACCAAAATAGATAGCAACCCATAACTCACGCAGTGGGTCCGCAAAAGCGAGTGAACGCTGAAAGTGAGTACGGTGCTAATCTAGCAAATGTGCTGGAAATGGAATTTGGCGGCGAGTCGCCACAAAGAACCTTCCCAGTATACAAGGTATACCCTTCCTTCAATAATAATGGAAAGGCTCTGGGAAGACTATACTTTCCTGTTGGGGAAGCGCCCTGTCCAGCTATGTCCCAAAAAGAAGAACTCCGATCGATAGCTCCGAAAAGGCTGCCTCGTAAAAGCAACTTTTGGATACCCCCAGCTTCCTTTGTCCGGCTACGTTCCACCAGCTAGCCACGTCCATGATCTGCACAACCCTTGGTATGGTAGCAAACAAATGACTGTCTTTTGCAGCCCAAAACCAGCAAATAAAAAGAACCAAAACGCAAAAACACTTGATCCAATAACAAAGTGATAGTTGGCTAATGTCTCTCTCGCCGATTCGGATCGATCTGCTTCAACTCAACTTGCACATGTGGAGGAAGGGTCATATCAATGCACAGGGGTGTAAAAAGTGCGGTCACACGGTGGATGCCGTGAGCATCTTGCAAAAGAGGGCACAAAGCAAAACACGGCACCCCCGGCATTTGCCGTGTTTTTGTGATATGGTTTATTTGCCGTGTTTCTAATTGTGGTGTGTTGTGTTTCTTGCGTGTACTTTGTTTTGCTTGGGGCCCTCCTGCTCCAACAACATTGTAAAAGGATATTGGCTGGTGTATGGTTCGATACCACACATTTACCCCGGTTTAATCTTCGTTCCTAGGCCATCCAGTAGAAGGGCAATTCCCCTTTTCTTCTGTAGTCTGTTTTAGTAGGGGGACCCTCCCCCGAAAAGAAACGGTAAAAGAGCACTACTGGGGGACCTAGATTCCCATGGTTTGTGCCGTTGTGTTTCTTGCATGTGGCCGGTTTGCTTGCGTCTACTCGGGTCCCGCATCCGCTCTCCGCTCTCAAAGCCGCCGAAGCCTGAGACGAGTGCCGATGTGACCCAGAAACCTGCTGCCAGTGGTGCCAGTAGGGAATGACCACTTTCCTCCGGGCGTTGGGAGTGACATAGAGTAACTTGCTGGTCAGTAATGTTGACCCAGGATGAATAAACCCGTCCCACTAGGGGGGCGTTCCCTCCAAAAATGATATTAATCCCCACTAAGAGGAGACACCCCCCTATTAATCAACCAGGGGTTTATTAATCCGGGGTTAACATTAGGGAATGTCCTTCCGGAAGTTGAGAATGAACCGTTTGGGAATTCCCCTTCAAGTTGAAGCCACAAGGGATGGTTTATAGAAACGAAAGGCGGCACTGAAAAATACTTCTTTTTTTTTTGTCCGCATGACCGTGAAGGTTCAGTCGTTGTAGTACAGCTATCACAGGAGCATGATTTGGTTGAGCCCACGAGCGAAAACCAAAAGGTCAAAAGGTCTTTCGGCAGAGGTGTTTGCGCTGTGCTTGAGCTCGCAACTGTGGTTGTTGCTTGTTTGTTTGCTTGCTTCTTTGTTTGCTGTCTTGCTTGCTTCTTTGTTTGTTTGCTGCCTCGCTTGTTTGTTAGAGCCTGGGCAGAAGCCAGGCGGCCGGTTGTTTCAAGCTGTCTTGAACTCTCGGTCGGTTGGTTGTTTCGTCGTTGCTTCCAGCTAGTTGGCCGGCCTGGGTCATTGTTTGGTCGCAGTCGCCAATTTGCAGCAAGAAACAAATTGAATACTTGGGTAGGTTTGGTACTGTGCTCTATATCGCATGAATGCGTAGGCTTGGCGCACACCGTTTTCCAACCGCTACCCAAAGCGCATGAGCTCCCAGACGCATCAAAACACAAGTCCTTGCTGCATCCACGGTTTGCCAGGAAAATGCTTGAAGGCATTGGCCAAGTTATTCCTCAGTGTCTCTTTCCCGAGGGTTGCAACCAGGGCTTAGTTGCTTCCGCTCCGTGCGGGTGTGTGTTTGGCGATGATGAAAGATAGGAACTGG